>JAADXE010000490.1:0-23533 GCA_023337545.1 Pythium coloratum | reverse complement strand
CTCTGTGCATTCATCGACCGTCAATCCAGCACGGGTTGCATGAGACAGAATCTTGGCCCAAGCTCAAGTTGCATTTGCGAGCGGCCCCAAGCGGACATAGCCGGCACCGGTACCTCGCTCGCCACTGCTGGCTTGGCTTGACCGCATGCACACGCCTTGACTGGGAGCCGAGCTGCTCATTGGCGGAGCGCACCATGTTGAACTTCCAGCGGACCGCCAGTCACAGGCCGGAGATCCACCAGCGCATTTTGTGGCTTGAAAGACGGTGTTGCAAACTGTGGCGACGAAGAGGCGTTAGCCCTAATCCCCGCAGACCTGTGGACGAACAACAGAGCGTGGCGTACCACACCATCAGTTGCAGTTCCGACTAGGTGCGAATCTTTTTCTTTGATCGGACGCTGGATCTCTCTCTTGAAAAAAAACAGTGGACGAGGCATGTGAGCGGGGTAGGGCGAGCGGACAAGCGACGCACGCCGCACCTGACCAAGGCTGCCGCGTCACGCACACACTCTTGCTTGCAGTAGCGTCGTCGCGTCTCGAGTCGCCGTCACTCGGCTGGGTGATCACACCGGTCTGGTCTATCGGTGGCCGTCCAGCGGACCCCTCGTCCAGCGTCCAGGATCCAGAGCTTCCTTCCCCCGTCCGGAGCCGTCCAGCGTCCAAAGCTTTTCAGATCCAGATTTCCCCCCGGTCGCATCAAGCCCACTAGCAATATGCTGCAAGTGACCAAGTTCCGTCAGCTGCAGGCCACGCGCGCGGTCGCGCAGACCCGCGGCTCGTTCGCCGTGCTCATGAACGCGTTCGCCACGCAGGTGCGATGCCAACGCAGTGCTGCTCGCATCCAGCGACGGCAAAAAACTGACCAAACCTTGCATTGAATCCCAACAGAGCGGCCAGTCCACGGAAGAGCTCCTCGAGAAGCTCAACGGCTTCCAGAAGGAGGCCGCCAACAAGACCGTGCCGTACGTTTGCCTCTCCATCTCCTCAATGCGCTTGTGCCTTCATGGCGCTGATGTTTCCCCCGATTGAATCTGTAGATGGTTCCTTGAGAACATGCCTGCCGCCTACTTCCGTGCCATTGGCGAGAAGGAGCGCCTCACGCACCTCAACGCCATCACGGCGCTGGTCAATGCCCAGCAGCCGGAGGTCATGCTGCGCTCGCCGGACAACAAGGTCTACTCGTACATCCGCAGCGGAGGTACGTTCATTCTCTCCGTGTTTCTCTCTTCCTCCCGATGTCTCCCTGTGTACTGATGAATCTACCTGCTCATGTGAACAGCTAACTACCCTGGTCTTCTGGCCAACGTGCTGAACCAGCTTCCAAAGAACGTGGACGGCGCGGAGCTCGCGCGTGTCAAGATCTTCACGTCGCTGGACGACACGCTCGGTCTCGATGTCTTCCGCTTTGGCTACCAGAAGCCGTTCACCGGCACGACCGAGGCCGAGAAGTCTGCTCGTGACGAGATCCAGAAGTTCATGGCCGAGATCCAGGCCGGCAAGTACGCCGGCAAGACTGGCTACCCAGAGGCCGCGGCTTACTTTGAGCCAGCGGCGGTCGATGACTTCCTCTTGCGCTGCAACTCGATGTACGTGCAGTTCAGTAACCCACGCCGCATTGCGCAGCAGATCGCCCAGTACGAGCGTGTCAAGGGCACCGAGGGCGTGTCGGTCGAGATCGAGCACGGCTGGGAGAACAAGAGCGAGGAGAACAAGCTGTCCGGTGGCCAGGCCCCGCAGACCATGCTCACGCTCGCGGCTTCCAACGTGCTGGCCAAGAGCGCCATCCAGAAGGCTGCCACCTACCTGGGTCTGTGCGACCTGAACATTCTGCGTGCCCACCTGGACGTCGTCCAGGACCCAAACAACACCGAGGGCACGGTCTCACTGATCCGCATTCTCGTTACGCCGTCGGAGCAGGCGCTCGAGAGCGGCAAGGAGTTCGAGTGGGAGAAGATCGCCGGCAACCTCAAGTACCTCAAGTGGGTCGACGACAAGCCGCTGCGTCTGGTCAACAAGAACCCCGAGCTCGGTATCTCGCGTGCCGAGGTCATCTACGCCTACTGCAACATGCTCCACGGCGTGCTGGCCAAGAAGGACCCGTTCGCGTACTCGCTGAACCGTATCATTGAGGTCGTGGAGCACCCGCAGAACCTGCCGATCGCGTCGCGCATTGCCGACTTCTTCATGCAGAAGTTCGATCCGTTCTCGAAGAAGCTCACTGAGGTGGAGCAGGAGACGCGTGTGAACGAGCTCAAGGTGGACATCCGCCGCAACGTCGAGGCCGAGGACACGATCCTGCTGCTCAACTCGATGGTGGACGCCGTCGCGGGCACGCTGCGTACCAACAAGTTCATCCGCAACCGCTACGCGCTGTCGCTGCGATTGGACCCCAAGGTCATGGGCTACGGCACGGTCGGCAAGGACATCCCGTACGGTGTGTTCTTCATCTACGGCCGTCGCTTCAAGGGCTTCCACGTGCGATTCCGTGACATTGCCCGTGGTGGTCTGCGTGTCGTGTACCCGAACTCGACCGACGCCCACGGTCTCGAGAGCGCGCGTCAGTTCAACGAAGCCTACAACTTGGCTTTCGCCCAGCAGCTCAAGAACAAGGACATCCCAGAAGGTGGCTCCAAGGCCGTCGTGCTATGTGACCCGATCAAGGGCCCAGTCGGCGACTTCGCGCCTCGTGACTTCATCATCCGCAAGAGCGTCAAGGCGTTCTCGGATGCGCTGCTCGACCTGAACACCAACGACCCAGACGTCAAGAAGAACATCGTCGACTACTACGGCCAGGACGAGCTCATCTACTTGGGCCCAGATGAGAACATCATCCCGTCGGACATCGTGTGGATGACCAAGCGTGCCGCGTACCGTGGCTACCCGATCCCACGTGCGTTCATCAGCTCCAAGCCAGACGCTGGTATCAACCACAAGGTGTACGGTGTCACCAGTGAAGGTGTCGCGGTGTTCGCCGACGTCGCGCTGCGCTCGCAGAACATCGACCCAAAGAACCAGCCATTCACGGTCAAGATCACGGGCGGCACGGACGGCGACGTCGCCGGCAACGTCATCAAGATCCTCCACCGCGAGTACGGCTCGAACGTGCGCGTTGTGGGTATCTGTGACGGCACGGCCGTCGTTGAGAACCCGGACGGACTCGACATCAACGAGTTGCTGCGTCTCGTCCATGAGTCGCTGCCGCTGTCGGACTACAACCCGAGCACCGTTGGCCAGAATGGCCGCTTCCTCAAGGTGGACACGCCAGAGGGTGTGCGTGCGCGTAACTCGCTGCACAACCGCGTGAAGAGCGACCTGTTCATCCCAGCCGGTGGTCGTCCAAACACCATCAACGAGAACAACTGGCGCGACTACCTCGACGCCGACGGCAAGCCATCGTGCAAGCTCATCGTCGAGGGTGCCAACCTGTTCATCACGCCAGAGGCGCGTCAGGCTCTGTTCGACAACGCCGGTGTCGTGATTGTCAAGGACAGTTCGGCCAACAAGTGCGGTGTCGTGTGCAGCTCGTACGAGATCATCTCGAGCATGCTGCTCGAGACCGAGGAGTTCATGAACATCAAGAAGGAGCTCGTCGACGAGGTCGTGGTCAAGCTTCGCCAGCTCGCGCTCGTGGAGGCCCAGCTGCTCTTCCGTGAGTACAAGAAGGACCCGAACGCCGCGCTGCCGCCAGTCAGCGAGCGTATCTCGCGTGCGATCATCCGCGTGCACGACGCCGTGCTCGAGAAGTTCGACGAGGCCACGGAGGCCGACCAGAAGGTCATGTACACTCTGATCGAGGAGCACCTGCCGCCAAAGCTCAAGGAGGTCGCGCTGGGCCGCGTCCACGAGGACGTGCCGGCCTCGTACCTCAAGTGTATCGTGGCCTCGAGCCTGGCCAGTAAGATCGTGTACCGTGAGGGTCTCCAGTTCACCGAGTCGCTGCCAGCCAGCAACTTGGCCAACATTGCGATTGAGTACCTCAAGCAGGAGAAGAAGGTGCAGCAGCTCGTCAAGCAGATCCATGCCTCGGGTATCGAGAACAAGAGCGACATTGAGGACCTGCTCGTGCGCGGTGGCGTGCGTGCTGGCATCGACCGTGCGGACTAAGCGAATTGAAAGCGACCCACACGAGATGAGGAGGCCAGGCCGTCGACTACCGATAGGAATGCAGCGTCGCCCCGCTTCCTGCGATGACTAGTAGAAGGAGAGAGTGAGTGATTGATTTTAAAGAAAAGCTCCATAAACACCATTTACACACAACGCTCCTGTTGCAGATTGTATTGATGGATCCGACGCCCTCCTTCCAGGAATAGCCAGCCTCATCTACGCCTGACGTCGTGTGTTGCATTGCCTATCAGTCGATCTCCCGTCTTCAAGAAGCATGGTGCTGTACAACCTTGCCGGTCGCGTTAACAGCGACGAGTACGCAATCTGTGAGCGGCTCCTGGGTACGTTTGTTCATACGTTGTGATTCGGTAGATAGGAGAAGGCTCAGCCTCATCATGACGCGTTGCATGATCGTAGACATCCTCCAGGTAACATTGCCCGACATCCAAGTCGCCAAGACGCCGTACCGACAGGACAAGTGGCCCGACGACGCCGCCACCATCGCGCAGACTTACGGGTACGCGACTCGTTCCCTGAATGACCAGTCCTCTCATCCGTCATTGACGCTGTGTGGATACTTCTGGTGCCTGTAGATTGAGTGTTCCGACGTCGGCCCATGTTCCTGTGTGCGACGTGATCGTGTGGACGGAGACGGGCAGGCTCGTGAGCACGGATGCCGACAACTTCTCGACCTTCGTGCTGCAGTACTACGGCGTGCAGCTCGACCTGAACGAGTCGGAAGTCGCGCTGTACGTCAAGACCAACGTCGACGAGATGCGCAAGCTCCAGCGTCAACAACAGGAGCAACAGAAAGCCGCCATCGCCAGTCGTCAATAGCTCCAAACAAAACTCCACATCTATTCACATTGGCCTTCGATTCACAGAGTCACCTTAGAACGACGGGCGGATCGGCCGCTTGCACTCCTCCGTGGCCAGGTACTCGGCGATGCCGGGCTCTCGCTTGACGCTTTCGATGATATCCGTGAGCTTCGGGTAGTCCTTCTCCAGATCCATAGGAAAGTCCTCCTTCTCCGGCACGAAGATATTCTCAATGACGTTGAACACCGCAATGTCCGCCAGCGAGATGTCACCGAGAAAGTACGGCTTGCTGGGCGACGCGCTGGCTGGAACACGGGCCTCCAGTCCACCCAGATACGCTGGCAAAATGTACTTGTTGAGCTGTCCGGTTTGCTTGGCCTTGCGCGCTTCGTCGCGCTCCAGAAAGTTCTTAGAAATGGCGGCGCTCATCATATCCGAGGCCGCGTCGACGATCATGTCGACCTCCAACGCCGCGAGATGGTCCTCTGTGGGGTACAGACCGAGCTGCTTGGCCATGAAGCGCGCCACGGCCGTGCTCTGCGAGTACTTCTTCTTCTTGTCGCCGATCTCCATCATGGGCAGTTGCTGGAACGGGAACGTGGGCTTGAGCGCCATGAACGGACGGCCCATGGGCACGGTCACCTCCTCGTACGGCACGTGGCCGTACGCATACACGAGGCGAATGATCTCACCGCGGCTGCGCAGGTGGAAGTAGTGCAGGCGGTGCGTCATCGCCGTCGTCGCCATGGTGATCCGCGAGCGTGGAGCCGTTGATATCGAGGAGCTACTTTACGGGTTCCGCTCTCCACGATGACTGGGAGCGCTCTATTGAAGGGATGGAGGGTACGGGTAGGTTGAAGTTCAACCAACAAAAACCGGTTTTGCACCGGTTCGGTCTGTATTATCCCCTGTTGTTGACGGCGACACTTGGAGCTGCATGCGTCAACGGACATTTTCCTCCAGTTTCCTGCCTGGTGGTCGACCCGCACACGAGATCTTGAGGACACGGCAACGAAGCCCCATGGCTAAGAGCAAGACCCAACTGAAGACGTACGTGGAGGCGTGTTGTACACAGTGCACTGTAGCTGCTTGCGTGTGGGGAGCTCATTCGCGTTGTTCCTACTTGTAGCTTTGCGCACCAAGAGGCGCTGCCGCATTTGCCGGTGCCGCCGCTCGAGGACACGCTCAAGCGCTACCTCGAGTCGCTCAAGCCGTTCCTCAATGAGGTATAGCGGTTCATTAGTATAAGTCTATGGTGTGTATGCAGGCTCACGTAGTGCTGTATTGGCGGTTATTACAGGACGAGTTGAAGAAAACGGCGGGGTTGGCGAAGGATCTCGTGAAGCCTGGCGGGGAAGGCGAGCAGCTCCAGAAGATCCTGCTCAAGCGCGCCGAGGAACACCCCAACTGGGTGAGTTGTTTAGCCCAGTGTATGGTGATGATTGCTGTGCGACTGACTGGCGTGTGCTTTGCTTTGTGCAGCTGGAAGAGTGGTGGGAGTATGCCGCGTATTTGAGCGACCGCACGCCGATTGCGCCGTACATCAGCATGGTCTCGGGCTTCGGATCGTTCCAGGACTTTGATCGTCCGGTTTCCCAGGCGCGTCGTGCCGCCGAGACCATCCGATACACATGCGAGTACTTGGAGCACCTCAAGTGCCAGGAGATCCCTCCAGAGACCATGGGCGGCCGCACACTGTGCATGAATATGTACACGCGTCTCTTTTCCGCGTGCCGCATTCCTGGCTCGCCAGTGGACCACTTCGAGCGTGTGGATCCGGCGTCAGTGCGCCACATCATCGTGATGTGCGACGGCCGCATCTTCGTGCTTCCTGTGTACGACGACAAGGATGAGCTGCTCACGATCGGCGACCTGGAGACGCAGTTGTTGCACGTGCTTCAGCACTGCGACTACCTGAGCAAGCTCAAGCCCAACACGCTGCTGGGAACGGAGGACGGTGCTCGATACATTGGCGCGCTCACGTCGCTTGACCGCGATCTGTGGAGCAAGGCACGCACCGAAATGCTCGAATTCAACAGCTACAACAAGGAAAACTTGGACAAGATCCAGCACAGTCTCTTCGGCATTTGTCTGGACGACACGACGCCCACGAATCCATCGGATCTTGTCAAGTTCTGCGCCGCGAAGAGCTGCGGCAACCGCTGGTACGACAAGAGCTTCCAGTACGTGATCTTCCGCAACGGCATGGTCGGTGCCAACATGGAGCACGCCAACGCAGACGCGACGATCCTCCAGTCCATGTACCGCTGGCTCGGCGAACGCTACCTGAACCGCATTGGCGGCATCGAGACGTTCATTGAGAGCCGCAACTGCAGCCTGACCTTCCTGCCTCCGCCGGAGCTGCTCAAGTGGAAGCTGCCCGACAGTGTCAAGGCCCAGATCCCTCTCGCGATCGAACAGTTCAACAAGACGGCATGCTCGCTGCGTACCATGATCATCCGCAACAAGAAATACGGCAAGGCCGCGCTCAAGAAGGTCAAGATCTTCCCCGATATCTTCGTGCAAATGGCCATCCAGCTCGCGGGCTTCAAGCTGTGGGGCGAAGCTGTTCCAACTTACGAAAGCGCCCACACGCGAATGTTCGTGCGTGGCCGAACGGAGACCATCCGCACCGTGACCTCCGAGGTGGTCGAGTGGCTTCACGCCGTTCGCGACAACCAGCCAGAGAAGGTCGTCCTCGAGAAGCTGCAGCGCGCCATGGCCAAGCACAAGCACCTCACGACCGCGGCTCTCACTGGCTCGGGCGTCGACCGCCACTTGCTCGGCATCCAGGTCGCCGCGTTGACCTCAGGCAAGCAGCCACACGCGTTGTTCAGTGATCCAGCGTACGCCAAGAGCGGCGGCGGTGGCAACTTCGTGCTCTCGACCAGCAACGTGTCGGGGTACCCGTGGCTCTGGGGTGGCTTCGTGCCCATGGTGCCTCATGGCGTGGGCGTGTGCTACGGCTCAGAGACCGACTTCCTCACGTTCATGATCACGTCGTTCGACGCGAACCCGCTGGACCGTGAGGTCCTGAACCCGCGTCAGCGCTTCCCCGTGGAGACGTTCCAGAAGAAGCTCTTTGAGAGCTTTGACGAGATCTACGAGCTGGTCACCAAGTTCCAAGCACAGGCCAAGATGTAGTCGCGTCGTCGAACGTATAGTACGCATGTTGGAATGGAGGGGGAATGTCGTGGTGGACTGGACGGACACACTACAGCGCGAGGGAAGAGGAGTGTTACCAGATCTCATGGATGCAGGAGGGATACGCTTGCTGATCTAGGTGTCGTCAATCCTAGTTACGACCACTTTACCGTAAAGTCGCGCAGGTACAAATCTGATTCCATGGAGTTGTTTCCATGAAGAGTCCACGTGGACTTTACTAGAAGTTCCGCCGATGCCGAATGGAGGAAACTCTACAAGCATTCAGGATAGCATTGATCATTCGCCAAGTTGGTGTTGATGTTCTTGAATATCCATGGGAGCGTTTGATTTTTAAAAATCAATGCCTCTGATTCGCTTGACATAGACAGCATCCATCAAGCGACCAGACTCTGATCGACCTGTGCAAACCATCGGTCTACGCGCTTTGATTCCAGCTGGCTGGCTGTTGTCTCTGCCGCACAAATCACTTTGACCAGACATGAATGCTCGGGCATTTCCTAATGCCTTCAACGTCCTGGTCAATATCTTGCTTGGCAAGAACTGTGATTTACGCACGGTTTTTACTGAAGGTATTGTCCCTCTGCAGTTGATCGCCCTTCACATGGCAACTCGATGGGACGATTCGCACCGGCTATAACAGACACTGAGAAGGGTGGCCAAAACCAGTCAGCCGCTGGCTCGTTCGTGCCTTTTCTTTTTCTCATTCGCCGGAGGCCAATTCTTCTTCCGTCACTCCAGCCGAAAGCAGTTGACAAAGCAATCTCGTGGTTGTTCCGCCAACGGTCGGAACACTCCTGCGCTTCGGTGCAGACCGCCATTATTCCAGAACCGACCTGACAGGCAACCGTGGGATTTGTGTTCCCCCGTTGATCGCGCGTTGCGACTCGCGACCTACAGTACAGTTCTCACCCAAAAGAGTTCCGTTGAAGCAACGCCATCGACTCGCGCGTGATCGCATCGCATTCCGTCCAGACTTCATCTTCATCACAGGACGATCGACCGCCGACCGCCGCCCTACACGGAATTTTCGCGGTTCAAGTGCTGCGCGTCACCGCACTCACCACCCCCACCGCCACCGCCACTCTCTGTCAAGAGGAAGGAGCCCCTTGCGTGACTAGCGTCCAGCGCGCCGCTTCACTTCAAGACCGATCGTCACACAGTCGTGGCGCCATCATTGGATACACCCACACAACTCATTTGCTGGCCACAGACGCGACTCCTCCCCCTTCGTCTTCCTTGTCGCATCGACTCTCGCGATCTCCACCACAGACAACCATACCGCCAGACAGAACTTCTCCACGAATCGATTTGCGCGCCGTCCAGAAAAGTGTTCCCACCAAACCCAGAGAACGCAAAGAGAAAAAAACGTCGCACAAAATCGATCGACCTCTTCACGTGAACAGCTCATTTACGGAAAAAAATCCAACACATCCAACGAATCCAACGAATATGGCAAAGACCCCGCAGTCCAAGCACCAGAAGTTCCGCTGTCCGCCGCTGTCGTCGTCGCGCAAGGACCAGATCCGCAACGAGGCCAACGTGGCGTGCGACGACCTGCTCAAGTTCTCTGCCAGCGAGCTGCTCAACGCCAGCGGCGAGAACACGGGCGCGGGCGACGGACTCCAGTGGGAGTACGAAGAAGACGTCGATTCGGTGCGCATTGAAAAAGTCAAGGTCAAGTCGGAAAACAAAAAGTCGATCCATTACTTTCGCGGCATCACGCAGTTCGAGGCCTCGCTGGAAGAGGCCATGGAGCTGTACGAAGTGGACATCAATCAGCCGAATCTGAATCTCGAGACGAAACTCAGTCCGGATTTGCTCCACTCGGCGATCCTGTACGAGATCAAGCCGTACGATATCAATGAGAACACGGTGTTCATCGGCATCCGCTGGTCGGCGCTGCGCACGCCGTACGTGCTCGTGCGCAACCGCGACTACTGCTACTTGGAGTGCCAACGCCAGTTTACGCTGCCCGACGGACGCCGCGGGTTTGCGCGGTGCACGCACTCGGTCAAGATCAAGAGCTGTCCGGATATGGAGAAGACCCACGGGTACGTGCGCGCGAGTATGTACCGGTCGGGGCTCGTGTTTGTCGAAAGCCGCCGCGATCGACGCATGCTGGACGTCGTGCAGGCCGTGTACACGGACCTCAAGGGCAACGTGCCGCAGTGGGTTGCGTCGGTCGGCATCCGCTCGCGCATGCTCAATCTGGAACACATCAAGAAGTACATCAGCATGAAGCGCGTGGCGAACCAGTCGTTCGCGAGACGCAGTGAAATGATGGCGCGTGGCAAGGCCAAGACATGCTTTGTGTGTGTGGACGACATTGGCACGTTCAAGCGCAAGTACAACTGCCACAAGTGCGGCGAAGTGATCTGCGGACGCTGCAAGGTCAACATGAGCGCCGATATCCCCGTCGTGGGCAAGATGAAGCTCACGATCTGCAGTCTGTGCTCGCTCGCACTCAACCGCAGCATGATGCCAGAGACCGGATCTGGAAGCAGTGAGAACAGAGGTGCGCTGGGCGGTCGGCCGTTTTCCGTGGCTCAGCGGAACCACTCGGACGGCGTGTCCGACAGCTTCATGGACCGAGGCGGCGAGCGTCGACGCCCGCGTGCACTGAGTCTGAACTCGTTCCACACCGCCAACTTTGACCAGACGTCGCTACAGAGCACGCTGCTCGCGGCCGAAGTCTGAGGGGGGATCAGCTAGACGAAGTACATTACACCAACACCAACGCCAGAGCGAAGCCAGTTGACAGTTTACGGAAAAGCGCTATTACCAGTATGAATTTACGACACTTAGGAACATCCAACGCGTTTGCTTCCCTTTCCTCGTGCGGTTCATGTCACTGGCCAGGCTTTGCTTGGTGTTGGTGGTAGACGCAGAAGCCGTTGGCTAGCATCTCCCAGTCCTTGAGGCATCGACGACCCGTCTTCTTCGCAATGCCATCGGTTGGTGTATCGCTGGAATGGCGAGTGCCAGGGCTCTACAACACGCGGCCCTTGATGGACGTGGTATCGACAGAACTGGACGCTGTTCAGGCCTCCAAACACGCGACAACGCTGTCCAGTGGCTGCTAGCCCGCGACACTGCGAGTGGTTCCAGTGGATGTTGAAGGAGAACGAATCCATGGTGGTGACGAAGAGAAGCGTCAGGTCGTATGATATTGTGTTGGATCCTGGTGCTCGCTTGTCTTCCCGCCGGCGATTTCTTGGAAATGGAGGCGTGTGTGATGGATGTCCTGGGACTCATCTTCGAATTAGAAGCCATTGCCAATCCTCTTCAACACCAGACCGGTACGATACCGGGATGGTGTTGAAGTCGGCGGTACGCCAAAGATCTCACTGCGAGCAAAACTTAGTTGAAAACAAATGGCCTTGGTGTTGATCGATGAGCCCCCCTCGACCTACCACGAGACTCCATAGAAAGGAGCTCCACAGTAGAGATCTTCACGAAGAGTCACCATCGTGCGGTGGGTCAAGAGGTCGAAGCAACCGCGACTGCTCGCGCGAACGCACAGCCGCACGATGCATCAGGAGGCACGAGCGGGCAGTACACTCACGCTTCCCAGTGTCCGCGATTCGACTCGACTCCATTCGTTCGCTCTCACTTTTGATTTCGATCGCAGAGAACCAAGAACAACGACCACAAGGCAAGATGTGGACGCCTGCTCTCCTCGCCGTCGCAGCTTTGCTCTCGTGCGGCTCGCAGCCTCCATTTGCCGTCGCGGATCAGCCGCCAGGCATTGATTACCTTGGCGCTGGCTATGACTTGGTGTTCGGCAACCCGGACGGCTCGGAAGACTCGTCCAGCGTGACGGACCCTGGCTTCCGCGTCCATATCATCAAGTACAACTGGTACGAAGTCTGGTCGATAGATAGCTACTGCTGCAGTCCTGTGCACGTTCTGTATACTGACTTCTGTCATTATTACTCAGGGATGAGGACTACAACACGTGCTCCGGTCTTGGCAGCAACTGGACGTGTCCACGCGAGGTCTCGATCCTCCCACAGACCAGCTGCATGCAACAGTCGTCGTCCAGTATGATCTCGTCGACCAAGTCCTTCCAGCGCGTGCTGCAGAAGGACTGCTCCGTGTCCGCCTCTGTCAAGGGAAGCTACGGCGGCTTCTCGGCCTCCGCGTCGTTCAGTGGAAGCCGTGCGATGGCCACGATGCAGAACAAGATCTCCAAGGAAAAGGTCTACACTTTGCAGAGCAAGGCCGTGTGTGTGGACTACATGGCGACGCTCAAGATGGGCATCTCGACCAACACGTTGGAGCCGCTTCCGGACTTTGTCGCTGCTGTGGGCGAGCTGCCGCTCGTGTACAACGCCTGCTACCAGCCCACTGCGGCTGGAGGACCTTGCCCACAACGTGTGGACAGTGGCTTTGGTGATCTGCCTCCTGTCAAAGTGGGCACGCGCCGTCTCCAGACGTCGACGGATCTCAATGACGACGACGATGATAACGATGGTGACGACACTGTCAACGACTGCGCGTGTGACTCGAGTGTGAGCAAGTACTTCCGCTTCATCCAACTGTACGGAACCCACTACACGACGCGCGTGGAAATGGGCGGCAAGATCATCCACCGAGTGGAGATCAAGAGCTCCGACATCCAGTCGCTGCAGAGCAAGAAGGTGGACATCGCGTACGGAGCTTCGATGAAGGCGTCCTACAAGGGACTGGGGGCCTCGGCGTCCGCGTCGGCGTCTGTGAACGCTGCTAGTCAGGAGGCTACCAAGTCGTACTCGGCGGTCATGAGCGTGGCCAAGAAGGAGATCAACATCAATATTGGAGGAAGCCCCAGTGAGGACTGGCGCGAGTGGGCCAAGACCACGACGGACACGCCCATGCCCATTCGCTATCGTCTCAGCTCGCTCACCGACCTCATTGCAAAGGTTGACCCACGCAAGGGGCCGTTGTTTGACCAAGCAGTGGGTGATTACATCGCGTCATTCGGCAAGACCTTGACGTTTGACGTCACGCAAGATGCCAAGGTCATGTTCCTTGAGATCCAGTACTCGTTGAACGTCGGCAAGATGACGTCGGCTACGTTCCGAGTCATGATCGGCGTCAAGGGCGACATGCTCCCAGCGGTCGTGACTGTGAACGCTGCCACTGGCTCGTTCCGCGTCGCAGTGCCGACCAAGGACCAGATCAGTCTCGACGCCTTCACAGGCAACATCCCGATCACGCTCGAGTACCTCAGTGGCGTCTTCACACCGAAGATGGTCATGGAGGCCAAACACGCGCACATGATGACCCACCACTCGCACTGGATCAACATGGAAGCCCACGAGGCCATGAAGAAGAAGAAGAAGAAGGCGCCTGCGGTTGTGTCGACGACCACGTCGGTGTACATGAACACGGTGCAGCCATTTGCCGTCATGTCCGACAACTCAGTGGTGCCGCTCGATGACCAGTACGCCGGCAAGCAGCTCTCCATTGGAGACGTCTGGTCCATCAACCCCATGGACTAGCTGTCCCCACCGCAAGCAGCAACTACACAATGGCGTTACATAGTGTGGTGCATTCTGTATACTCACAAGCCGTTTCCGTCAAGTTCTGGATGTCGAATTCTCTACCCTTCGGTTTCGCTAGTAGTAGGAAACTACTTCGAAGTACTTGGTAGGGTGCCCTGTTCGTCTACGACAGTAGCCCCACGTTGACCGTGAGCAAGTCGGCGAACGTCAGCGTGGATGGAGACACCAGTCGAGCCGTTTGCTTGACTGTACGACCGTCCACGTCATAAACGTAGATGTTGGTGTACCGACGACGCACGATCTTCATGAGCACGATGGCCCAATAGTCACGCGTCTGGATCAGGAACTTGGCGTTCGCGATCACAAAGCCCGTGCTGTAGATGCCATCAGGCGAGGCGTGCTTCACGGCCTTGACGTAGACGCTAGGCGGGAAGTCACTCACTACTCCGAAGCGGTCTTCCAGCTGCGCACCCGTGGCGACTTCAAACAGCGTGAGTACACGCTTCTGCGAGACCACTGTCTTTTCGTTGTCGGAAGTCGCCGTGCCGGAAGTGTTGCCCATTACACGGATATGTTCCGGATAGATACGCCGATAGATCTTGCGAAGCACGACGTGGGCGACGATGAAGACGAGCGTGATATACACGGGGAAGAGGCAGTTGAACACGAAGTGATAGTTTCGCTGGCCAAGCGGGCGGGTCGTCCAGAACCCCATGGGGGAGATCTACTGTTGCTGAGGCACGGCGGTGCTAACAGAGCGGTAGTAGCTTTCGGTCGTGACAGCCACGATGGAAGCGCGCAATGTTGGAAACCAACTGACAATGTCCACGCGAGCCTCGTATCCGACGAGGAAGCACCCTACAGCCAGCAGCGGGTCGATACGTTCATGGAAGAGCTTGCCAATGAAGCCACAGGCCGTGAGATACATCGTGAGCATGTCCGCGCGCGTGTGGGATTCATAGATGATCTTGCTGCGGGCGCCCATGATGTTTCTGCCCACGACGGACGAGAACTCGTGGAGCGACCAGAACTCGTTTATAACCCACGAAAACAGAACCACAATACCAGCGAGAAGCTGGTTATTGGAGACCGTGACCACGGCGTCGCCAACCCACCATTTCCCGGCAACGATGTTGTGGTAGGTGGTCACGCACAGGATCAGGAGATCCGATAGCATGGTGATCGCTAAGAAGAACTGCACTCCGTGAACCCAGGCCCACTGGAGTCGCGGAGCACAGGAATACTGAACTGCCTGAAACTGGAGACAGCGAGAGACGCCTGAGTTTCGCGGATCCACAAGAAGTTGTTGATGTTGGACTGCTCGGTCGCGGCCTTCATGTAGAATCCCAGCTGACGTGACGTTTGCAAGGTCTTGACGCTCTCACGGCTTGTCTTGGGCACGTTCTTCAGCGTCCACAGTCCGTCGACGGTCGTGTTGATGTACTCGAAGGCTCGAAACGCGAATTTTGCGTAGGGGAAGCCGATCGACACAGCAAAGTAATGATTGAGATTGGTGTCGCGCATGTTATCGACGAGCTGCAGCACAGCAGCTCCAGCGGGTCCTGTTTCTTCTTGATTCGGAAGGGTGTACTGCTGAACAGCCAGTGTCACAACAAGCAGACTCACAGCGTCCGTGTTGTTCTTCTGACGTACGAGATAGAAAAAGCGGCCGTTCGTGTTGACGAGGTCGGCGCCATTGACGACGCAGTCCACGACTGGTACGATGAGCTCGAGGGAGTTGTTACTCAGGAAGGTCAATTTGTACGCGACGTCGTTGGTGAGTGCAGTGAAGACCGACCGGATAAACGCGTCGCGGAATACTGCCTTCTTGGCTTCACATAACGTTCCACACTCACTGAAAGAAGATCCTTGCGCGGTGAGGTACATGGTGCCATTCACAGGTGCAGAGCTGTTGCGCAACATCGTCACAATCAGCGGACTCTCTCGGATGGTCGCGTTCCCCATTGCAGCTCCGATTTGATTGTAATTCAGCGTTTCAACGGGACGTGCGGGGTTTTGACGGCCGCGCAGCAGTGCCATCGTGTCATAAAGCGATGCGAATGCGAGGTAGACGTAGAACAGCGCGCACAGGAAGATGGCAAAGCGATGCACCACGAGAAGCACTCGCTTGGCCGTCACGCGCTGGTTTCGCTTGGCAGATTGCGTGCGGACGGGCTGGTCGTCATCAGGCTTCGTAACCTGTGCGTTTTCGTCGGCGGCCGTCATGGCGGAAGGAGCGTCTTTTGACCGAGTGGCAAGACGACTGCTGTTGCTACTGATGACTCCACGAGTTTCGCTTTGTGTTCTCCTGCGTTGGACGCAAAAATAGGTCCTCAAAGTCTCGCTATTGTGAGCTGCCGAGGGTTGGCGAAGGTGGATTTTCTCGTTGAACAGATAGATGGGTTCACGATTTGATATCAGAGGTCAGCATTGTTCAATAGAGGATCTCGTCAGAAGCTTCAACTTGGGATGATGAGTTCTTAACGTATCTGTTTCGTCAAACAACGTTCCTAACAGTCGCTTGCCTTTTCCGCCCATCGCCCATGTTGGTGCGTGACCACATTCCATCCAACGAGAGGAAAGCGGCGGCGAGACGCGCAGTTTTGGGCGGTCGATTGACGGCGACGACGACGCAGCGCGACGTAGTGACAGAGCTAAACGCCACACGGAAGACGCAGGATGGATACGCTGCAGAGCGTGTTCCCGCTGGTGCCGCTGGCGGCGCTGGAGCGAGTGGTGAGTGCATGGGATTCGAAAGCGAAAGGTCGTGGGTAACATGGGTGAGAACTGACTCAAAATGGTCGCGTGCAGCTTGATATCTGCGACCAAAACGTGGAGGCAGCGTCAGATTGGCTGCTGGAGAACGACTGGCAGGAGCTGATTGACGAAGAGGATGAGCAAGGCGGTGCTGGAGGCGACGACGCTGACGCCGGTGCTGACGGTGGTGCACAGGCTGCTCAGGACGACGAGGATCATGAAGAGGTCGTGGATTTGACGAATGGCCACGCAGCAGCAGCAGCTCACAATGGTGGTGGGTTGCCGCGTGTGAATGGCGCTGTTGGTGGCGCAGCGTCGAACGTGTTCGCGCGTATCCAGGCGGCGCGAGCTGCGGTCGCGTCCCCTGCATCCAGCAACGGTGAACCTCGAGGACTGACGATGGCAGTGTCGACGGAGTCAGCACCGCCACGCGCGACGAATGGCCATGCTGCTGGTGCTGTGGGAGGAGCTGGCGCCCATGATCAGCAGCATCGTACTCACCATCATCACCACCACAATCGCCACCACGGACGACACCGTGACGACTACGATTCAGCAGTGGATCCGGATGCCGATAGCGAAGACGGCGACGAAGAAGATGAGGATGAAGATGATGACGATGATGATGACGACGACGAAGATGACGACGGTGACGCCAACTCGTACTACGATTCGAGCGACGAGTCGTTCTTCCACAACACGGTCCCGCCGCTCACGAAGCGCGTGAAGGTGACGAGAGACGGCAAGGCGACCAATCTGGAAACCAATGAGCATTTCTGGGCTGCTTTCAATGGGGATGTTGTCCCAAAGACACTGATCGGTGAGCAAAAGTCTTGCGATTGTGGTGGCTCTATTGGTCATGGTTGCTAATCATCTACTGCTGAACGAACTAGCGCTGCTGAACACGACGCTGACGAAGCTAGCGCACAGCTCCGTGCTGCTACTGAAGCAGTCATCGAAGCAAATGAATGAGGTATGTAGGGACTCTCAGACGTGTCAACGTTGTGGTCGTATGAAACTGATATCCGTTTGTCTTTTCAGGAAGAAGCTCGTCAGCATTTGAAATCCATCTTGATCCGAGCGGAGGAACGGCTCACAAGTCCAAGTGCGTCGAGAGGAAGCGACAACCACATTCGACCAGACAGTCTACTAGGCCGGATATTGAATTCATCTCCTCCGGACTCGACTCCATTGGTGAACTCGCACGCCGGGCAGAAGCGGAAGCGGCTAGATGACTCGTCATCAGCGGCGCCGATCGGGTTCTTCGTGAGTGCCGTCATCTGGATTTATCTCGGTTGCTCGGAAGGTGACGCTGACGTGGATTTATTGGTATATTGTGTAGGCACACTTCTTCTCGATCACTGATCTGGATATGGTGTGGCGGTCGATTCTGCACGCGCACGTTTTCAATGGACGCTTTGGTGACCTGATCGAGTTCCACGCATCGGCTACTGGATCGTACGTACGGGGATGTCATTTTAATCATTACGTGTCGTTGTACTGACGTGGATCATCCCCAGGTTTGCAGGACGAGATTTTGACGAGCTCATGCACTACCACACAAACGCATCTTCAAGGTCCGCCTCTGCCGGCGCCGCGTCCTTCGCGAGTATGAAGTGCTGTTTGCTGCTGCCGTGCGAAGCCATTGAAGAAGAGATCTTCCGAGTCGGCAAGCACCTCCACACGCTACTAAAGCTTCCTGGCAGCCTGTATTACCGCACGCTTGACGTGCCAAACGTTGTGGGCAACAATCGAAACAACAATCCTGCGGATCTGCTGAACGAAGACGGCAAGCTGACGGAGGACTCGTTCCGGCGTTTTGCTCGGTACCGAATTCGAAAGGAAGAGGTGCGTGATATACCATGCACAACGTCTAGCAACGATGGCACTCTGACGCATTTGCCTGATCGTTCACGTAGGTCGAAGCGGATGCGAAGAGCGAGAAAGACGCTGTCGGGCCCGACCATTTCCTGGCGTATCAGCAGCAACGCAAAGTGGACCACTGCCTGCAGTATCTGGAGAAGGACTCCTGGGCGACGCGATTGTCTGGGTGAGGCGCTTGAGGAGTCGGTGCAGCGTGGTCGTGTGCGTCGTACACTGTGATGTGGTGCGTGTGGTATGATAAAGAGCTCCTTGATCCAGCCTGATCTTTGGGTGTCCCCATGTCGATGGCTACAATCCTGATGAGGGCAGATGGTATACACATCCGGATGACCTGACATGAGGATGAGTCCGAAAGGTATACACTTCCGGAGAAACTGAAGGTTCAAGCACTGGGAGAGAGTAAGGGGTAGGGGAGTCTTGAATCATGCTTGGTCTTCTCAATCTGCAATTGAGCAAAGTTGAAACCTTAGCAAACGCAAATAGGATTGCCAAATGAGGGGCACATCGTCACCAGCTGCTGGCCAGGTTCCCAGAGTCCATCCAGCGACTTGAGCAGCGGTGGTCCGGTCGGTTCGGAATCCAGCGATCCATCCGAACACTGGACTGGAGACTGGAGACTCTGGACGGCGAGTTTGTTTGCGTCCGAAAGTGACCCGCCCGGCGGACAGCTTGTCGACACGACGGACGGACAGCCATCACATCGCATCGCATACTGCATCCCGCGTCGCTTGCTTGCACTGTCGTGGCGGAAGCGTGCCACACGTGCGTCCACTGCCTCGGCCACTCGGTCGCGACTCGCGACTGGCAACTGGCGACGCTGTGCGGCCCTTCATCACCGAGAGCCCAGTGCCTGGACAACGGATCGGATCCTTTGTGACTCGGTGCAAACAGAGTGGTTCCTGTGATCGGCTCGGCTCATCTTCCAATCGAAGAGCCACCGAGTGTGGATCCTTCTTCTATAGAGTGCGCGCGACACGTGGGGACATCCAGGTGGTGCAAGTGGCAGTTGCGAGGTCACAGGGGAGGCAGAGGCGTGTCAACTGTACTGTACCAGGTAATCTGGCTGCGAATTGCAGCGCGTGCTTACGACCAGTGGGGCGATGCTGGCGCGGGTCTACGCCAAGAAGAAGAAGCGCCCGTTGCTGCTTACCGCCGGACCTGACGGAGAAAGTGGAGGCGGCGACTACAGCGGAGGCATGCCGCGTCCCCCAACGATGCAGCAACAGCAAGGCCAGCGCGGGTCGCGGACATCGCGTACGTCTCGTGCTTCGCGCGCGTTTGCCGGTGGTAAAGACGGCGAGCGCAAGACGACAGGACTCGTGAAGCGCGTGTTTGGCGGCGGCAAGAAAGAGCGCCAGAACGACTACGAAGCTGTCAAGTACAACGGCGGCGGCGTGATATACAACGAAGATGACGAGTGCGAGTTTGACGGCGAGGAAGAGGAGCTCGAGAGCGAGGAAGAACCGCAAATGCTGCGCACGCGGCGGCGCTTTGTGCGATCAGGACTCACGTCGTACGAGCAGTGGATCTCCAAGAATGCGATGGGCAGGCGCTTCAGCCGGCGGTCGGGATCCGAGCAGACCTCGTCACCCTTGACAGATCCGACGACCGGGAGGAAGACTGTGCCCGGTCCAGTTTCGCCAGTCTATGACGAGAGCTCTCCAGTGAATCGAGATGAGCGAGGCAACTCGGGCGATGCGAAGATGAACAACATGTCGTCGCTTTCGAGTGCGCTGCAGGAGGTGATCCACAGTCGCCCCACTGCGCTCAAGAGCATCGTGGATCCGTCGGGGCCAGGGCGAGTACACAAGTCGTTTGTGGTGGAGCAGAACGCCGATGGAGACTATTTCGTCGCATCAAGGCGAGTGCCAGACGCTCCTGTGCGTCAGACCAAGGACGACTCGTTCATTGAAACCTCCACGACCACCGACGCGGAGTTCCAGATCCACCAAGCGGCTGCAAACCCAGGGAGAAGATCGGACATGGACTTCCTGTACAGGAACAAATGGGGCTCGTCGAACGCGCTTTCGGCTGCCTCCAGCGCGTCGTCTGGCTCTGGAAATGGATCGTCGACTGCGGCGTTGCTGTCGATGGGCAAGGCGGGTATTCGACGACGAATGAGTGGTGCCGATCGTGGCATGGATACTATCAGCGACACACCGATCGCGACGGCAGGGCCACCTGGAAGAAGATCGTCAAATGCTGGCAAGGCGCGGGATTCGGCTTACTCCGGTCAGACTGTGATGAATCAAATGGCGATGCGGTATATGGACCACATGCGCCAGCGGAGCACCTCCCAAGCCAGCGACGGCGGATTCCCATCGATTCTCCGTGGACGCAAAGAAAGCACCGCGATGCTGCAAGCAGGATCCTCGTTCGAAGACATCGATGCCGTGCCGCTGAGCATGGACGACCTGGTAGAACGGAATCCGTCGATCGACTCGGGACCGATGACGATGGACGAGTTCATGTTTGACGCCGCGCCTCCTCTTCCTGCTCCTCGAAAGAACTCTGGAGGCAAATCGGCTTCTCGTGCCAAACGAGCGACCACGGTCGAAGTCGAGGAGGAAGACGAAGTCGAGACGATGTTCACGACGTCGTTCCGCAACCTCAAGGATGTGGATGCGCTCAAACGAAGCCGCTCGATGGAAGAAGATGAGAAGGTGACCACGACCACCGAAGAAACGGAGACAGAAGAAGAGTTCACCGACTTCACAGAAGAACGCACCACTGAAGACTACGGCAGCAGCTACGAAAGCAACTTCGAAAACAACTACGGAAGCAGTTATGAGGAAGATACGTCTGCCCGATCAAGCAACATCTCGGAATTCCTCGGTGGCTTCAAGAGCCGCAACTCGATGAACCGCAATTCGCTGGCGGGTCG
Organism: Pythium coloratum; assembly: GCA_023337545.1. Lineage (NCBI taxonomy): Eukaryota > Oomycota > Peronosporomycetes > Pythiales > Pythiaceae > Pythium > Pythium coloratum. The sequence goes on along the minus strand of JAADXE010000490.1, from coordinate 2,431 downwards.
TAACTCTGCTGGTCGCAATTCGCTGCGGAAGGATGACTTCGTCTCTCGGGCGGCTCGGTCGCTTCGTAACAGTCGAAAAGTCGCCCAGGAATCGGTCAAGGTCTCCTCGGAGCTGTCTCGCAAGCTCCGTGAAGCGCGTGCTCGTGTGCCGATGGATTTGCGAGGTGACCCACCGACGTCTCAAAAGAAGCGCAAGTTCCTGGGCCGCGACGGCAAGCGCGTGCGCTTCGACAACAACAACTACATCCGTGAGTTTGAGGTTGTTGAACCGGAGCCGAGCGATGACGACAACGAAGTACAGCGCTGGCAGCAGCGTGACAGCGAGATGGACGACGATGACGACGACGATGAGGAGTATGAGGAGAACAGCACGGACGACGACAGTGGGGACTTCGGCGTGCCGATCCCTGGGGCTGTGCTCAAGGCTGCGATGAACGATGCGACGGCCTTCTACTCGAACATGCCTCCGGCGACTGGAGTGCAGTACGGAGCTCCAACGCGGATGTCGAATGGAGGCGCAAGGACGATGGAAGACGACAAGCGCGTCTCCGTGGTCAGCCGCAAGTCGAACGGCAACCAGTTCGAAATCCTCTTGTGATCCAGCCAGCCCACGCAAGTCTCAAGTCCCGAATGCGGTATTTATCTGTGCAAAACTATCATTTTTTGACGGCAGCCTCGAATTGGAGGCAGGTGCCGTCTGGACAATGCGTGCTGAAGCCGACACTGTGAATAACAAAGTAAAGAAAGAGTATGATATGCATCCGATACTACGAGTCGTGGCCGTCCGTTGGCAGGACCAAGTTCCGCTGGTCTGAAGAATTGACGCACGATTTTCAAACAGCCCGCTCAAACCAAAATACGTTTTGGGAGTTCATTTGTGCTAATCGTCGTTGAAGATATCTTCTAATTGAGGCGGGTTATGCAATTATAGAGGTTTAATAGAGCAGTAAACGGGTCGGGTCATTGGAAGATTCTCGTGAAACCCGCGTGTGTCCATCCACGAAAGAAACCCGTTGAAGTTGTCAGATGTCACACCATTCGTTGCAGTTGTCGCGATACAACAGCAAGAGGCGGGAGGGATCCACGTGCGTCCGTCGATCGCCGCACGAAGAGACGCCGTCAAGACGCTCAAGCGAACGCTGCTGTGTGCGTGTACGTGCATTACGTGGAGAACGAGTGCGTGGCGTTGTGTGGACGGCTGAGCGAGTGACCAAGCGCTCGAAATGACGACGCTCAACGCCATTTTCCACTTCCAGAACGAGCGGGAGCAGCGCTCAGGACGCAGGCGCGTGTCTTTCTCTAGTGGCGACTGTTGAAGAGGCAGTTCACGCGATCCTCAAGGCGAATGGCGCGAACAAAGGCGCGCTTGAAGCGCTTCGTGAGAAGGAGGCGAAGGTGAAGACGACGGCAAGGCGTCTGCGTCCACGACTCCATTTGGATCCGCTTGTCCAAGACCGCAAGACGCCAGTGGGCGAGTTTACGGAGGTGGATTGCGCGTTTTTGAATGAAGGACTCAAGCAATTGCAGCGGGGCAACGACGAGCCAGAGCGTGGCGACGTGCGGACGGAGGTGTGGTACCCGCAGTACGAGGCAGCGCTGCAGATGGAATGCGTGGGCGTCGGCTCGCTGATGGTGCGCCTCGTGGCTCTCGACGGCTGGAAGCGCGTGCTGCATTTCCCAGACGACGGTGGCAGCTTCCAGAGTGCCGTACCCATGAAGCACGCAGTGATTTATTGCGGCCAAGTCGACGTCGACGACCGCGACGCGTTCATGGTCGCTCTGTATGATGAAATCGCCGAGGCTTCCAAGCGCACAGGTAGCAATCGCAGCGCTGCGAACAAGGAGACGCCAGGGCACCAGAAGACGCCTCCGTTCCTGGCGTCGCTGGTGCGCAATGCGGTCGACAAGCAAAACAAGCGAGAAGGAGGCATCACGACGAATCATCTACCGAGCGGCGGTATGACTGACGCCGGCAAGCACACCGGTGGTGAGCCCCGTGATACGTGCTGGGGGATCGTCAGCGCAGTATTCGAGCAGCCGCTTCCCGCGAACGGCAATCTGTTCAAGCGATTCGAGGTCGAGTTGTTCTCGAAGTTACTCGTCAAGGAGATGGCAGCGATTCGAGCGAGACTCAACGCGGCGGGTCATGTGGTGCCCACGCCGACAACCGTGTGGAAGCCTTTGAATCAATGCTTCCAAGTGCTCGATAGCGTTGTCGGGCGCGCATACGAGCTGGGAAATGACGGGCACGATGTTGCGATCGTCGATGAGAAGTGTCGGCAGTGGCGTCTGGATCTGGAGACTTTGGCTCAAGCGTGGAACGACCACCTGACAAGATGTTTCCCACTGGCGAGTCGGACGGCAATGTCGACGATGGCTCAAGAGAACGTGATGGGACACGCTCTGAAGGCACCAGAGCTCTTCGAGTTCT
>JAADXE010000489.1:0-23550 GCA_023337545.1 Pythium coloratum | reverse complement strand
GAGTGGCTTGGGATTGGAGTGCCCAGGTTCTTGACGTTATGGTACTATTGGAAGAGGTGGAGAATAAGGTAATGAAGTGCCTGTAGGAAGGTACGATCTGTTGTGTTGTTACATGCAAGGATGATGCCGAGTGGGCCGTGCCAAAAGCGATATTCCTGCGATTTCGTGTACTCCCTTCCCGTTCCTGAATGTCACCTCTTCTTCGGAAAATTCCCCAAGTGTCATATTATCTGACATTCGAATATATAATTTTTTGTATCGGCCTTCACATGTCTCCGCTCATAAAAACATGTGTTTCGTATCCGACATTAGGATGACATGTAAGACCAAATCAATGTCGGATGTCAGGCGAAATGTCGGTACCTCCGACATTTGCGGTGTTCTTTTTGTGTACTGGAGAACAACCAATGAAAGGATATCTAGCGTCACGGAGCCGTCCAGTTGATGTCCAGACCATGAATTCAATGCCATCCAATACACAGTCGATCACCATTCCTGCGACAGATGTCGGCGGCGTCGCCGGTGGAGCCAAATGACTGCGGAGGAGGGGGAGGTCCGGATGTTGAATGCGAGGACCTCCTGACATCGCCTGGTGCTATGTCTATTGTCTCCACACTCGATCTCGAAAGTGCCACCACCAATTCGGCGCCGTGTTCCTGCTACTCACGTAGCAATCTCGCCCCCGCCCCCGCCAGCGCCAGCGATTGCATCGCCTCCGACTCCGCCAGCACGAGCGATTTCACCAACGTCTCCGACACCACCAGCTGGTTCCATTCGTACATTGGTTCAAGACCCGAAGTACGTGATAACCGTGTTGGGCGCCATCGTCTACACGCCGACACTAAAAGCGTAATCTGCGCAGCAGTAGCTGCTCGAGCACATACCTCAGACAACCTCAGCGACTACTGCGCCGGGCTCATTCAACTGCAGTACACAGCTCACTCGCGAACGCCCGACAGCCATTTCGTCGTTCTGGAGGACGAATCTCCGTGCCGCTTTGTCTTTGAAAAATATCATGGTGATGGCTCATGCCTTTATTATGATCTTCTTCATAATTAATCGCACCGTTGACAGATCTGGCTGGTCGTGTTCGTATATGCAGTCCGTCACCATCTTCGACTGTCGGGTTTTCCCAAGACGACCCTCAATGTGCTACAAGCGCTGGCTGTTGTAGGCAGCGGCTCCAATGCTCCCGGGTGTCGAGACTAGACGCTGTCCCTCCGAGGTTAGACTTCGTCGGCGATGAGGTCGTGCGTGATTAGGCAGTCCTTGGAGAACGTCTTCGCATTCCACCCAACAATGGACCGCACCGCTGGCCGGACCATGGCGACGCGGAAGTCCATGAGGGCGAGAATCTTGTGATTGCGCTGAGGTTCGTTCGTGGTCGTTCTGGGCGATAAGTACTGTCGCTATAGTGCATCGAGTTGACGTAGGAGGGGAGAAGGACTTGGCGACAAAGGGGATGCCGGGGAGCACCTCCGTGTTGAGGACGGCCACTCGATCGAGGAGGCTGGTGGTGTACGGTCAGGCGATGCCGATGTGCTTGTGGATCTCGTTGAGGCTTCTGGTACAGTTGATACTGGAGAGATTCCCTGTTTCTATGCCAAAACAGGGAACTCTGCTCCCTACGGGAACAACGGGAAACCCACCAATGACGCTTGTCGTTGCTGCAGTATGGAGGAGGATGACCTGGCTCTTGTGGGGCTGGACTTGCAAGCCGGACACTGCTGCAAATAAGTTTGGGTCACGAGCGGAATCATCGCGGTAAGGTGCAGGAAGACCACTGAGTTGTCGACGAAAATATGTGGGAGAAAGAGGAAGCTTGATAAGTGAAGGCCAATCTCGTAAGTTTTGCTGATGGCGTGCTTGAGTGTCTCCACCGCGAAGAAGAGCAACGGCGCGAGTGGACAGCATTGTCTGATGCCCATAAGCACGGGAATGTTCTCCGACAAGTTGCCATTCACGAGAAATTGCGCCGTGGTGTCGGCGTGGACACGCGACCAGGTCAACGAATGACTTGTTGCAGCCCAAGCTTGTGAGGGCGTGACCGAGGAAATGGCGGTCGAGGGTGTCGTAAGCTTTCATGAAGTCAAGAAGGAGGACCAGTGGAACGTCGTCGATGGCTGCGTCCGCGTCCGCATACGCCGTCCGCAGAGCAGACTGCATCAATCCCTTGTTGTTGGTCATTTCGCATCCGGATACAAAGCCGTTCTGGTCAATGTTGATGATCTCGCCGAGGTTGCACTGGAGACCAACCGGCCAGTGAGTATTTTGTATCCGGATTGGAGTAAGGCGATCTGCGGATAATTCATTGCGTCAGTTCGGTCGCCAGCCTTTGTGATGGGGACGATCAGTGCCGCACGGAATGGCTCGGGCATCGGCTCATCCACGATTACGAGATTAAAGGCGGTTGCCAAGCGTGGCACAATCAACCCACCCCAATCACGAAAGAAGTCGTTGTTGATTGCGTCTGGTGCGGAAGCTTTGTGTGCGCCCAGTGGGAGTGGAGCAGGAGTGCCTGTCAGTCGATCCTGTCAGCCAATTCCGTGTGAGAGGATGGCATCAGGATATTTGAGCACATATTCTTCACAGCACGAGATTCTTCACTTCCCCAGGATGGCTCCGAGTCAGCTGATGTCGAAGAGCGGATATCGTATTATAATGACGAGGAACCTGAACGCCAGCTCCTCCGTTTGTACAATTGCACACGCCTGCTTATCATCAAGATGAAACCTCATGTCATCCACGACTATGACTAAGTACAGCTTACACCGAATGCAGATTCTGGTCCAGCCGGTGTACAGATAACGTCAGAAATGAACGTTGGAGTTGGAAAGTGAAAACCCGAGCCAAAAATACCACTTGATTCTGATTGGGCAAGAGGAATTGGGCGCCAAATTTAACCCTTTCGTTACAGAGCCATTCCTAATGTAAGAAATTCCTAATGTTATGTGTGGACTTTTTGCAAAACCTCGCTTCTGGCATGGTTTTGCAGCGGTTTCCGAAGGCCCAACCAGCGAATTTGAGGGGTTTCGGCAAACTTGGTACCGCTCTCTTTTGCTAAACCAAGCTACTTGCGTTGTTTTACAAACGGAGGGTTATAGAGGATAAAAGGTGCGTTTAGTATCAATTATAGCGGATAGGAGGTAAATTCATGGGTACACATAGAGGATTAGAGGTAATGTTGCAATAATGTTGCTTTAAGCGACTTGTAATCTTATACACCCAAATAGTAGCTATTATAGAAAATGGCTCGGGATTCTGCAAAACCATGCCAGAACTAGATACAGTATCGGAACGGAGAGCCTCATAGGACTCGATGGTGCACAGGATCATAGCCATGCGTTTTTCCGCACGAGTCGTTTCCTTCAGCCAGTTGGTCCGTAGGCCCATCTTCAATGGGCCCATGAGACCAATATCGAGCGGCTGGCACACAGCAGTTGCATTCGCGGGGACAGGAGCGACTGCGCAACACGCCTCCTCCACGACAGTCGTCTGGACCACGTCGCTGACGTGGGCTTCGAAATTATCGAGGAGAAGGTCGAACGGACCGTCGATCTATGATGCCAAGCACATCTTCACGTACTTGACCCATACGGTCTCGTCCATCCACGGGTTCTCCTCCACTGCGTAGAAATGGCCGGGGGGGGGGTAAGTCTGGAGTTCATTGCGCTCGTGGGACCGTCCTGCTTTCCACGCACGATGATGAACAGAGGCAGTTTCTTCCCGTCGGCGCGGACCGTCAGTACAGCCGTCAGCCGTGCTGAGTGCTTCTTGGTCTTGGTGACCTTCGACGACCCACCACGCAAAGCCCAGATCTTGCCTTGCGGCATGCTATAGTACACTGCAGTCTGGTCCATATTGTAGATTTCGAACTCGGCATACTCGCCATACTTCGAAGTACGCCTCCCAAAACTCGCTCGCAAACTTTGTTCGGATCTCCAGCAGCTCAGACGTTGGTTTTTTAGTATAGCAGGGGGCTCTCTTGGAAAAACCATGCCAAAAATAATTCGATTTGTTAGCAAAAACGCCAACCCTTACTCCAATAGATCAACATACCTATGTGCGAAGCGCTGGCACAGTCTCATCAGAGAGTTAGTGTTCATCGACTTAAAGCCGAAGTCCCACCAGCGGATTTCGTCTTCGAAGAACTCGAGAATCTCATTCTAGATACACGAGCAAATGTCATCGTCAGTTAGCCTGTAAATACACATTCGCAACACGCAAATTTTACTTATCTCTAGAGTAGTCATGTGCTCGACCAAAGCCGTCGCGAACGGAATCGATTCGTGGCGGTCTTGGCCATCCAGGGTCTTTCGCTTCCGGGACCCTTGGAACGCGCGCAGTTCCTCGCGCTGGTGCCACCATGTGCCGATGGTGCTGTCAGGTGCGCTAATTCCCGACGCGACGGCCGACCGCGACTCGCCGGCGAGCAGCTTACCGATCGCGTCGAGCTTTTGCTCGATTGCGTAATGGTTGCGGCGGCGCTTTGGTGGTCGGGAGAACATGGCGACAAACGGCCAGAGCGAAAATGAGCACGAGGCCCGACCGCTCGTCCCCTCCACTCCTTCCAGCAGGAGGGAAATAGCCCGACACTCGGTTTGGGCGCGAAAGAGAAATAACACACATTCAGTATATTTGCTGTGATTGGCCAACGCTTTTTGAGTCTGAAAGGCGACAACGGTTTTTTTTGGCCGACGTTCGTTTCCGTCGTTATCATGAAGACCAACACAGCACACGGTTAGACAATCAGCAACCGTCGTGTGCAGCAGATCTTTTGGGCCATGAGAATGAATTGCATTTGTGCATGTACACTTGATAGAACAAAAACACAGCAAAACACCTTTCTCGAGCGAAGTATCTGCTTACCGGTAGCCTGTACTAGTTGCTTATATTTAATATTGCAGGTATAGACAGCAAATTTACTAAAAACGTACAAAATAGACAAAACGTGGGAACATGAACACCACTGACAATGTGGGGGAAGTAATGTGAGCTCTGGCTGGGTAACTCTTTGGAATGGATGCTCTGAACGAAAGTTCGGGGACTTTTTGAGGTTGTGTGTGAGAGTGTATACCTCGGAAATGTTTCGGATAGGCTAGTACTGCAGTTTTCAAAAAGGCACTGAGGCTAGGATAATCGCCATCCCCCATGTCTGATGTTACTGAGTGAAATGTGCATTCACACAGAGGTATATCGTAATAGAGCTGAATAAGACACCTTTGAAGTACTGTCCGACCACTTGATCTGTCGACGAGTGGCTTGGACCTAGTCTTCGGCGTGGCTGTCGCATCGCTCGCGTTCTTCGGTCGCAAGTTGATCCCGCTGCTCTTTGTCACGGACGAGGTCGCCATCGCCCACGTCGCAGCCGTGCTGGTCGTCTGGGCGCCGTTCGAGATCAGCGAAGGTCTCAACTGCGTGATGCAGGCCGTCTTCCGAGGCGCAGGCATGCAGGACACGGCCGTGCGCACCAACATGGTCTCGTTCTACTACTTCGGTCTGCCGATGGTGTAACTTGTCGCGTTCCGTGCTCGCTGGGGCGTCTAGCCGCTGGGACTGGCGTGCACTGTCAGAAGCCGCCCAGAAGCCGACGGCGAGTAGCAACGCCACACGTGCTGTGCAAGTTGCTACTGTGGCTTCCCTTTTAGTACGAAGAAGCTCTGTTCGTTCGAACACTTCACGCCCAAGAGCCTTTTAAGTGAGCCCTTCGATTTTGGTCTGTTGGCTACATTGGACATAAAACCCGTGATATCGAATAGTTGGATCAAAGTTTCACTGAGTGAGAAATAGTCGAAGATACGAAATCATCCTGCAAAATATAATTTCCGGCATAAATGCTAGAGGTGTTTGTGTTGATGGGGATTCACGATAATGGAAGATCAGCGCGAGGACTCGATACCTGCGCTGAGGGAGTGCACTCGCACTTAGTGGAGTAGGTTGTGCGACTTCTGGTCGTTCTGCTCCATGCCGAGCTTCTCCTTGATCTTATCAGTGACGCCTGGCTCCTTCTTCTCCACGCCGAACGTGTCCTTGACCGCGTCCGAAACGGTTGGCTTCTCCTTCTTATCCTCGACTCCGAACGCGTCCTTGACTCGGTCTCCAACAGTAGGCTTCTTGTCCTGGACACCAAAGGCATCCTTCACCTGGTCTGAGACCTTTGGCTGCTGCTTGTGTTGGCTCTCGACTCCGAACGCGTCCTTGACTCGCTCTCCAACAGTAGGCTTCTTGTCCTCGACACCAAACGCGTCCTTGACCTGGTCCGTGACAGTAGGCTTCTTGTCCTGCACACCGAGCGTGTCCTTGACCTTGTCAGTGAAGTCAGGGCCTGTCGAGCCGCTGTGGTGGTGCGGGTCGTTGTCATGCTGGAGGCCATGCGTGGTCTTGTCGCTCGAGTTCATGCCGAGCGTGTCCTTGATCTTGTCAACAAACGTCGGGTTGTTGTTGTTGGTGGTGGTGGCGGTGGTGTTGTTGGCCTGGTTCATGGTTGTTGTTGTTGGTTGCTTGTAGTTCTTCTGGTGGTCACTGAGTGAATTTAAGAATGAGAACTTTGCGGAGAGCTCCGCAAAGTTCGACTCCTCCTTCTGAAGATCCACGGGCTCACGTCGCACATCTCGCATACAAGACATGACCGCATGAACCATTTACCTCTTTGGCTCACCCCTTGGCTTCCATGCTGACTGGGGCGTCGAACGACTCTCGCTCTCTCTGCCGTGGCGCTCATGGATATCTCAAGCTGCTGGGACTGGCGTGCGCTCGCAGAAGAAGCCCGGAGGCGCACGGCCGAGTCGTAACTCCATTCGAAAATTACTTTTTAGAACGATTTAGTACTGAAATAAGGTAAATCTACTGTGTTTTCCTCAAATTTGCCTGTCTTTATTCGAATTATAACAGAACACAGAGTCGCAGCAGATGATCTTTCTTGATCTGTGGACAACTTGAAGCAGACATTGAAGCAGACGCTGATTTTTGGCAAGTGATGTCCCAGTGTTGTCTCACACGAGCCAAATTAAACTGAGGAGGGGCGCCGTAGATGCTCGAGGATCGACGCTCGTGCAATGCTGAACTCGAAGATCCGAAAGGATGAGAGGAGGAGTCCAGCTCGCAACAGAGTTCTCATTCTCCAATTCACTCAGTGACCAACAGGCAGACCCAACCAACAAAGCAACAACCATGAATCAGACCAACAGCACCAACGACTCAACCCCGACCTTCTTCGACAAGATCAAGGACTCGCTCGGCATGAACTCGACCCAGCGCGACAACGACCCGCACCACAACGATAACTCGACTGCTCCTGCCTTCACGGAGAAGATCAAGGACACGTTCGGTGTCGAGGACAAGCACAAGAAGGAGCCTACGCTGACTGAGAAGATCAAGGACGCGTTTGGCGTGGAGGACAAGCCTATGCCGGAGCCGACTTTGACTGAGAAGATGAAGGACACCTTCGGCATCGAGGACAAGCCTAAGCCGGAACCAACGCTGACTGAGAAGATCAAGGACGCGTTTGGCGTGGAAGACCAGCAGAAGAAGGAGCCAACGTTGACTGACAAGATCAAGGACACGTTCGGTGTGGAGGACACGAAGAAGAAGGAGCCGACGTTCACTGACAAGGTCAAGGATACCTTCGGTGTGGAAGACAAGCACAAGCAAGAGCCGACGCTGACTGAGAAGTTCAAGGACACCTTCGGTGTAGAAGATAAGCCGAAGGAGGAGCCAACGCTCACGGAGAAGATGAAGGACAAGGTCCACGAGACGTTCCACACCGACGACTCGCACGACAGCTCCAAGGAGCCTGGCTTGACGGACAAGATCAAGGACAAGTTTGAGACCGACAGCCTGAAGGACCAGACGACGCACAACCAGCAACAGTAAGCTTACACGTTGCACGAGCACAAGCATCGAGACCTTCTTAGTCAGGATGCACGCGACGAACTATACAACCAGTTAGACCTGGGCTTGACATCAAATAGATATAATATGAAAGCGAAGTCACGCGTGACCTTCTTGAGACGGAATACTGCACTAGACAGCTACTCGCAGCGACTGAGACGTCCAAATGAGTGACTAACGAGGCAGGGACCCAACGACCCCTAAAATAAAATAAAATATGCAGTCGATAATTTGGAGCCTGTAGAAGTCTCTTCGCCGTGTCGGCTATGATATCGCGAAGAGATTTTCGGAGTGTCTACCTAGTTGGACTCAGCCAGCGCACGGCCACAACTGGCGCCGTATCGAATTGTCTTCAAGTCTCTCGCAGAGGACATGGATGTGTGATCACCCTCATATCACTCACTCAGCTTAAGCAGACCCTCCACTCCCTTTCGCGCCGCTATGAGTCGATCAACGGTCTCCGTGTTTTTTTGACGCTTCGAAGCTGTCGTCTCGTTGAACCAGTGCAGCGTTGTTCCACCCAAGACCGGAGCCTTCAGTAAGTACCCTAGAGATGCGTCGGCCATCGCGCCGGCGTCCATTAGCTCACGCAACAGTGGAGCAACGACGTGCTGAGTGATCGCGAGGAAGAGACGACGTGATTCATCATCGCCCACAACTTCAGTCGCAACGAACGCTCTCATGCTTGCCTTCTTCTTGTGCCGACCTTTACCATTTGGCTTGTCTGGAACATTTGCCTTTGCAACCGCATCATCCTCCGGTGCAGTATTGGACTTGTCGGCAAGATCTGCCTTGACAAGACGATCACCTTGGGGTGCACATTTGGCAGCCTTGCCAACCTCCAGCGGAAGTGGAAGGTCGCGTCGTCCGTGCTCCGTGGCCAACATCGAGCTCACTGACTCTATGGTGCGCTCCAAGAACTCAGGTACGGTGCCTTTGTTCTTCGGAAGAGCTGCTGGCGAAGGCTGAGACTCGTTGGCATCGTCCTCTTCTGATGTAGTCGGAGAGGTGCAGGCATCGGAGACTACGCGATCGACGACGCGCGCCCGAGCCGAGAGAATTGCTTCCGCCTTGGGCCACATCGTGGACGCTGCGAGCAAGTAGAGGTTGTCGAACATCGCCGTGTGGTACGCGTCACCTGGGAGCGTCTTTTGGGCGTCTACTTCTCTACGCACGAGGCTGGAGGGAGTCGGTAGAGAACGCTCATCACGATTGCCTGGATGTGCTCCTCAAGCAGCATGCGGATCTCTTCACGACGAGTGATCGTTGCCGCCACGGAAGAAGCTGTCGAGGGGTTGAAGAAACTACCAGCCTCGCGTTCCTGCAAGCGCACATCAATCTTCTCTCGCAGTATTTGAATTGCCTGCTCCGGTATTTCTCTATTTACTATGGCAGACCTCAAGGTGTCCGTAAAATTTTAACGTTTACACGCATACTCAGGGTTGCTGCAGGTGTCTACCTGCAGTAACCCTCTACAGGCGTTCTCTGTCAGAGGGACAAGATAGCATCTTGTTTCGTAGATACTTCGTACTTCTAGTAAGTAGGATGGTGCCGTTGCCCATCTGAGATGGACATGTGGAGCGGGGGAGGCATCGTACTGCTCTTTCACTCCCCGCCTCCTCTCCCTCGGCCAGCATGGTCTTGACTTGGGTTTTTTCCACTGAAAGACGATAGCGAAACAGTGGTAAAACTCAGGGTTTACGCTCAAGAAACTGCTAGGAGCGAGTCTACAGCGAGTCGCCGACAACGTCGACGTCGAGACCGCCAGATTGGTCGAAATCATCGGCGGGAAGGTCGCAGCGTCCCTGCGCGAAGAGGCAGAAGCCAGCTTTGTCAACCTTACGTCGTCTGCTGCGAAGTCGCCGACGACGGCAGCGATGGTGCGACGAGAAAAGATTGTGGACGCCATCCGAAAGCTGTTACCGGTGGTCGTGATGAGTTCATTCTTTCGACTGACAGTTCGCTTTTGCGAGGAGGTAAGAGTTGAAGCGCGTGATCAGGCCGGCACCTACCCCACTTCCCAGTACGGCGACATTTACTCTCCTTGGGCGCGGCGACGATGTGGCCACGAGCTGAAGCGCTGATGGTTGGACTGGATGCGCTAGTGGATCGGATCACGACAACGATGGAAAGCGACTGCTCGTCAATCGCGATGCCAGTCGTACCACCGACTCTGAAGACTCAAGCAGGTGACGTGCGTCGTGTCATAGCGACGGTCGAAATCGTCATCCCGCGGCAATACCGCGAGTTTCTTGACGTCGGGATGGTCGATGATACGATCAGCGATGACTCCGTTCCGCAAGAGACCTCAGCAGCTCAAGATGCAGCGGAAGCTGTGATGACGGAGGATGAGTCTCAACGAATGTACGCTGCAATCACTCGGCACGTCGTTGCGCCGTTGGTGTGCGACCTCATGAACGCTCGCAAGATGGGACAGGCTGCTGTGGAGTACTTGACCAAGCAGCCCGTTCCTGATTCGTCCGTCATGCACTGGTTCTATGAAGGCTGCAGTGACAAGCGTCGCGAGTTCAAGAATATCTTGCAGCGAATCCAAGCAGCGCGTGAAGGGTTGGCTGGCCTGCTTCCAGCGGAACGTGACACGGCGTAGCCACTCGAGTCCGAGAGACGGCTGGTGCATCTAGATATTGTACTGAGTAATACTGTGTAGACTGGACGTAGCTGTACGCAAGTGAACCAGGATCTAAACTGACCTTGAGTGGTGAACAAATATACTTCGAAATTGACAATTGATATTGAGCAATCAAACTAAAAGCTGCAGTGGACCCCGTTGCTCTGGGAACGGACGTATCGACGAGCTTGCCCACCACGGGGGGCTTAGAGCCGCAATAGCAAGACACCGGCTACAACAGCAGTCGAGTCGGACGAGTTGCCTTGGTTTGCCGTGGCCTCACTCATCCGGAGGTGATAAACCAGCTTGGACAAACAGAAGTGCAAGCTCGCCATGTCGTACAACGGCTCTTTTTCTAATCCTTGTTGCAACTCGACATGCTGCCTCGTGAGACGCAATGGGTTTCTCTCCTGGAAGAACCTGAGTAAGGATGACGTCCTTTGAAGCAACTGCGGCGACTTTGTGTGCCCAACTGAGGGCGAGTTGGCGGATCCGTTATGAGTGCAATTTGGATAGTTGGTGTGCAGCGATTGGGCGGCGTCGGGGGCTACGGAGTTTTGTAAGGACCCTAACGACACCAGGCCTAATCTACGAAGCCTCGTTCCTACTCGAGCAAAGGCTCCTACGTGAATGCCCACCCGATGCAACGTTGATCAAATGCCGTGACCTGTTGACCAAAAAGAAGGGTCCTGGATGCTTCACGCGACAAATACCGTAGATGGCGTGGTGTACTTTCTCAATTAGCCTAGTCTAGCCTATTTTGTTTCGTTTGGTTACAGCGTAACCTCTTGAAATGGTTACGTATCCGCTGCTGGACCATCAGCTCAGCCAGTGGATGCGCGAGTTGTCAAACATGGTGCTCGTCGCGACCAAGATGTCGGCTCTTGCAGCAAGTGCGTTGCGCCATCGCGCGCTCCTGCGCCGCGCGCAAGCCGCTCACATACTCTCCTGCAACAGCGCTTTCCTCCAAGCCGCTGCTCAGCCTCTGCAGTGGCGTGGATCCCACGCTGTCAACTTCGCCGGCTACTCGACCAAGGCCCCGGATGGCGGCAAGAAGCTGCCGTCGCTGGTCATCTCTGAGGCGTTTGAAGAAGGAGACGATGAAGATGAAGACAATGAGGCCGTAGAAGCCTCGGAAGAGGACGGTGATCTGGCGTTTGGCTTCGATATGGACGAAGCGCCACCTCAAGAGGAAGACGAGCTGAGTGACGAGGACGTGTCGGCGCTGTCGCAGGACGAGAAGCGCGAGTTCGCCAAGCGTCTGCGCATCGGCATGGACCGTAAGAAGCTGTGGATGCAGCGTCTGGCCGAAGGCGGCGAGTTCGACACGGTGCTGCGCGTCGTGTACGAGTGCTACGAGCCGCTGTACGCCACGCACCCGACGCTCATGAACACGCCGTGCATGCTGTGGGAAAGCTACAGCGACCCAGTCGCTGTGTCCGAGGCCAAGACCCGGTACACGCCAAAGTGGTACGACGACGTCGTCACCAAGATCACGGAGCAGGAGGCCATGTCGCTGTTCGTGAACCTCCACCGTCCAGAGCTGGCGCTTGCCGTGTTTCAGCACCGCGAGTGGTTGGCGTTGAGCATCGGCACGACTACGGTCGAAGCTCCTGGTGGTGAAGGAGGCAGTGTGTTGGACGACGTCACGGTGGACTTCTCGAAGCACTTCCGCTCGTACTATTCGTGGGCGATGGGTGCGTTTGCCTCCATGGGCGACCACGCGAGTGTGTTCGCGATCTATGAAAACGCACTGGAAGACGGCGTGTTCCCGACAGCCAACATGACGCTCACGTACCTGAACTCGCTGATCGCCAAGCGCGAGTTCGAAGCCGTGGAGGCTTTGTTTGAGCAGATCCAGAAGGACGACCGACCCATGAACATGTACTTCTACCGGCAGATGCTGTTCTACGCGCGTGCCGCTAACAAGAGCACGATCATGCGCCAGGTCCTGGATGAGATGAAGATCAAGGGCTACAAGGTCCGGTCTGAAGACTACCTGAACGCCATGCGGTCGCTGGATTCGCAGTTCTTCCGACGACCGCTCACGGAAGAAGAGGTCGCGAAGGGAATCAAGCCAGGACGCTACGTGGGTGAGAGCTACCGCGAGTGTATCGAGCGTATCACGGAGCAGGAGGCCTCGCCAGAAAAGTACGCCAAGCTCGAAGCTGTCTGTGGCCAGGTGATCAAGATGTTTGAGGAGATGGTGGAGGACGAGCAGATCGTGCCTCGCAACGAACATTTCTTCCCGCGTGTGATCGCGGCCGCGCTGTTTCTCCAGGACCTCGACCGTGTCAACGAGTACGTCGCACTGTACGAGAAATTCTTTGAGAAGCCGCTGACCGACCTCACGGCCGTCAAGCTCGCGACCAATGCACTGCTGGTGCGTAACGAGCCAGTGGCTGCGTGGGAGCTCGTGCTGAAGGCGGTCGAGGCCGTCCCTGCCAGCACACCCAAGGGCAAGCACGCCAAGTTCAGCCACGACCCGTCGCCAATCGACGCCATGCGCAACGTGGTCGAGTACCTCGCGAGCACCAAGCAGACACCTCTGTTGCTGCAGCTTCTCGAGACGCTGAACGAACGCCGTGTCTTGAGTGTTGCGCTGCGTGACCTGCGAAACACTGTGCTCAACGCACTCGTCCACGACAAGGAGACCATCAACGACACGGAGCTGTGGGAGTTCGTGAACAAGAAGTACTGGCGAGTGTTCGGCGTGCGTACCAAGACCGCGACGCTCGTGGCGTTCGTGAACACGTGCATGGCGGCCGACCGCTGGTCAGTCGCCGCGAGAGCCATCCACACACGCGACCGCAGCAAGATCCCCAAGGTGCCGGCGCGTCTCGCCATGTTCCTGAGCACGGAGGCTCTCAAGGACATGGAAGACCCGGAGCGACTCGAGCTCGTCGCACAGCTGCCCAAGATGGTGGACATTGGTTCACTGGACCAGGAGCAGCGCACGGTGTTTGTGAGCAATGCAATCCGTGCGTTGTTCGCGTTGAAAGACGAAGAAAACACGGGCCGCAAGCAGCACTGGCACCGCGAGATCAGCCGTCTGTACGACCAGTACCTGCGTGGCAAGCCAGTGAGCAAGGACGTCCGCGAGATCATGATGCAGCTCCTGTAGATACGATAGATGATAGAGAGAGGCATACGCAGTGATAAACAAAGAAAACAGACATACAATTTCCATAGTCTCACACTCTGTACTCAATCGTTGGCTGTGGATGAAGGCCTCCAGTACTAGACGTTATGAGGGACGAGTTGCGAGATGATGTCGGTCCACTGGGACACCTGCGGGTCCTGCGTGGCACTTGGAGTGGCTGAAGTGTTGGTGGTGTTGTCCTGGGTTGTTGGCGTGAAGGAGACGCCCTGGACGGCACTGGTGTCGATGCGCTTGACGGTTTGTTGGAAGATTTCTTCCTCTTGGGACGCTGAGAGTTGGTGTCGGATGGCCTCGCTGTCGGGAAGACTCACGCCCTGGGCGTTCTCACTCCACCCGAGCTCTCCGTTTGGGTTCGCCAGTTGATGCAGCAGCGTGAACGCGTCCGTGTGATTGACTTGGGCGGTAGTGAACGCCGTCAGGTTCATGAGGATGAAGACGACGAGGAGAAGAAGCTGCATGTTGTTGGTGATGACTCTGCTGTTTATGGGAAAAGTTGGTGTTGGCTTTGTGAACTTGTGTTGGAATTGGCGTTTTCTTGAGAAGAAACAAAACGACAGAAAACTCGCCAAGAGAAATAAGCCGCCAAGGACTATTACTTTTTCTCCATGCTGTGAAGAGAAAACAAGGAAAGAAAGAAACAAGGTGAGGAAACAAAGCACAAAACGCGCATCGGATACTGTATTCTGGTGAAGGCGGAACTAAGAAATCGGGTCCAAAATTTGTTGGCGAATGCGTGGCGTCGGTATGATGAGCCACCACCTCGTGGCTTGGTCGATGTCTCCGAGTAGAATCTACACGCGCTGGCCCACGTTTGCCGTTAAAATAAACAACTCCTTCGGAGTCTTCTCTTAGAGGAGAGCGATCGCCGCGGCGACGACAGCGACAGCGACTGGCGCGACGTGGTTGACAGTCGCAGCCGACGCAGGAGCGGTCGTAGCAGGAGCGGTGGTCACAGTAGCCGAGCTCGCCAGGCTACCCGCCTCGTTCTCAGCCGTCGGCGCAGGCGCCGTCGTGATCGGTGGCAGAGTGCCAATCGTGTAGTCCTCACCACCCGACGTCGAGCCGACGGTGGTCTCGCTTGCGCCCGAGCTCGAGCCCGTGGAGGGCGCCGAGACCTCGACCTTGGTGGAGCTCATCGACGCGACAATCTTCTCGATCGCGGCGAGCTCGGACAGAGCAGCGGCCTTCTCGGCCTCGTAGCGCACGAGCTTCTCGAGCAGCGCAGTCTCGACCTTGGTGTCGACAGCGTTGACGCAGGCCAAGGCGGCGACAGCGAGAATCGCGAGGTTACGGAACATGTTGGACGTTGGAGAGCGTGGGATTTTCGGAAAATACCAACAAGCCACCAAGGAAGTGTGTGGCCAAAGCGGTCTGCTGATCGGAAGGAGTCGGAAGAAAGCAAGAACAACACAGCAAGGAGAGATGAACTTGATCATAGTCCTCAATTTGGATCAAATCCAGGAGGGGCGACATGAGGAGATGGTGAACAGCGTGTGGAGTCGCGGTCTTCGATCATCTGGCGGTGAGGTTTCCAATTCTTCGTTTTTTTGTCGGATTACTATGGCAGTCAGCCAATCAAATCCTGCGTCTCGACAACTTGCACTCAAAAAGAGAGAGTTTTGTGGCGACATTTCCGTTTTCGGCCCTGCTATGCTCCACAAGTGCCCGCTCAAGATTTACAGCAGTGGCAATACTTTCACGTGTCATAACCATTTTTACGCCAAACACCAACAAATTCGCGTTTCTTGAGGCAATCAGCACCGTAAGAACACATTTACGCGATGTCTAATCTGTGAGTCACGGATTCGGCACAGCATTTTGACCATCTGGGAATATCTGTGCAAAGATAGTCCTGCAGCCGGCTGATCGTATCAGATTCGTCTGAGCAGCCTTGGTCTGAGTCTGTGACGGTGTGCCACATGGATACTTTCCCACACAGAAACGAGAGGCGACGTACTCCTCACGGTTGGCGTTGCATCTAAAAGATCGAGAAGCCTCGAATACGGCAACTTCAACGTGACACAAGCTTCAATCCGGGACGAGGTGGCGAGATGTCGCGGTTTAACATACGCCAGTTTGATTTTTAAAACTCCAACGGGCTTCCACGCTTCAGTCAGGGCTCTGGCATCGTCTTGGGCATCCTCCGGATTCCTCATTCGCAAATCTACCAGCTCAAGCAGCCAACCAACGATGTCCCAGTACGACGACAACGTCCAGCGCCAAGGCACCACGATGAACACGAGAGGCCGCAACCAGGACGACGACTCGCGGCCCAGCATCGCCACCAAGATCGGCGATATGATCGGCATGAACTCGGGCAAGAAGACCGACGACCAGGACTACACGACGACCCGTCGTGGCACCAGCACCCCTCAGTACGAAAATGAAGACGATGACAACTCGGGCTCTGGCGGTGGCGTCAAGGAGAAGGTGAAGAGTATGTTCAGCATGGGCTCGTCGTCGGACGACACCCAGCAGCAGCAGCAGCAGGCGGGCCATCACCACCACCACCACCACAAGAAGAACGACGACAGCAGCATGTTCGGCACGTCGTCGTCGAGCCGTAACACCGACGATTCGGGCACCTACGGCACCTCCAGTGGTGAGTATGGCAGTGGCGTGATTCGTGGAACTAGCCAGTCCAGCTACGGCACTGGACCCACGACTCGCCAGGGCGGCTCGATGACCGGCACTGGATCCGACGACACCTACGGCACCACGAGCGGCAGTGGCCAGTCGGGCTATGGCACGGGATCCACGACTCGCCAGGGAGGGTTGACTGGAACTGGATCCAGTGGCGACTACGATACGACCAGTGGCGAGTACGGATCCACTACTGGCAACCAGGGTCGTTCGACCACGACGCGTGGAACGTCGCGTGACGATTCCTACACGGGAGGAGCCGGCAGCGGATCGACGCGCTACACTGGACCATAGGCGTGCACAGTGAGGAAGCGGCTCTTGTGTGAGCAGCGATGTATTTGCAAATTTGACTCGTGATTCGTAAGTAGCTCCTGCAGGCAGTAGGAAGACCACACACAAAACTTGAAAAATTGCAATCGAAATTTCCTGTTTGTATTGACTCTAATCGTATCCGATCATGCTCTTGGCGTCACGCAAGATCGCTGCCAGCTTGAAGTTGGCTTCGCCACGACGTTCGCCGAGCTGGAACGCTTCGCCCACGCGAGCGACGTCTTCAAACCGCTGGCGCAAGACGTAGCACGTGAGCAGACTCTCGAAGAACTCGTCTGGTATGCGCTGACGCGTCTGGGGACGCGTCGATTTGTGTAGCGCTCGCAGCCATGGCTCCAGCACGAGCTCTCCAAGTTTGATGGCCTCGTCAAACTCTCCCTTGGCCGCGTGGAACTCCATGATCTTGGTCGTGCTGCCGATAGGAAGATCGATGTTTGTTCTGTGCGCATACTGGATCACACGCGCACACTGGTCGTTCCAGGCAAGTTCACTGCACGCCTCCAGCACGAGATGCAAGACGAACCCCGTGCGCTGGATCACTTGCGGACAGCTCTCCCACAAGTTGAAGAATCGGGACACAACTTCCTCAGGGTTCTGTTCTTCCTCGCCGTCCTTGCTGCTGAAGAACCGGCTCACGATTCGACGCACGATCAACGCACCGGCCTGGACTTCTCGCGGCTCCATCATCAGCAGGACCTGCTCGACTTGGTCCAGCGTGGGCGTTTCCTTGAGCATTTCCCACAGGATCTTGTTCAAGCACTCGGCTTCATCCATTCGCAGTCGCTCTTCTGGCAGCATCGTGAGAGCTGGAGGCGAGTTCTCTTCCGTTTCGATCCACAGCCGCGCCATCTCGATCGCCGTGTCAAACTGCTGGAAACGACACGCCGTCCGCAGAGCCTGTTCGAACCGCTGCTGGAACGGCGCGATGCCGTGGGCTCGGTAGTCCTTGAAGATCTCGATCGCCAATTGAGGCTGGTCCAGGTAGATACACGAGTTGAACAGCAGACTCCACTCTTGCGGCGCGAGGATGTAGCCGGCCTCGTGGAACATGCGGCGGTAGATGTGCATGGCGTTCTCCAGTCGCTCGAGCGTCTTGGGCTTGGCTCGTAAGTTCGCATGCAACGCCGCGGTGTAAGTACGGGCGTTGAACGTGAGCAGCGGGAAGCCGTCCATGATCTGGTCGATGGCTGTCTTGGCCAAGGAACCTTCACGTGTCTTGACACACGCGTCCAGAAGACTCGAGAACGCGTCACGCTGCATGATATACCGAGACAGGTCACTCGCACGGGGCGTGACGTGCTCCACGATCTTGGTGTAGGCCTTGAGCTGGCCCAACGCCGCCACGTACAGTCTGTCGTTGTGGTCGTCCAGCTCCGCGAGCTCTGTCAGCATACTGCTATGATGGTCGTCTAGCTCTCCAGCAGCAGTGATCTGTGAGGCCTCGAGTCTGCGAGTAGCTGCGACGGTCTCCACGAACTGCGCGAGCTCTCCAAAGTCTTTGAGTCGATACAACGCCGCCACGATCTTGCGGGTCACGAAGTTCTCACTCACTAACAACACGCGATCGTCTGATACAGGCAGGTCCTCGTAGCCGACGTCGGATGGCGGCAGCGTACGCGTCACGACGGCGTCGCGCTGGCCTTGGCTGTCGAATTGCAGCATTTCCTGCATAGAAACCATACGCAGCAGTGCCTGGTCCTCTGGTATGGAGGCTTCTGACGCGTCTCCTGAGGCGAGTTGAAGCCCGTCGCCGCGTACGAACACCGGTTCATGACGGCGCAAGACACTCCACATCTCTGTGAGTGCTGCGGGGCTCGGCGCGTTGCGGATCACCGTCGAAAACAGCGACACGGACACACGCGCACGGTCTTGATTGGTGAGAATGCGGTCTTCGACTGGCGATTGTGGAGCTTCTGCGGCGTCTCCAGAGACAGAAAGAGCATCATTGTAAAGCCCAGAGTCGGTGGTAACTGAGGCGAAGAATCTGCGCTGCAGTGCAGGCCGTGTGGACAGCGAGGGCGTCGCCGCCAAGCGCCATGAAGACGCACGATGCAAGCGAGTCCACATTTTGTGTCTTGGATGTGCGATGGTTGGCGCAGCCTGGAACATGGGCCAGGTTCTAACCGACATGCCACGAAGTTAAGAACCTGAATAATAAATATGGATACTGCCATATTTGAGGAATTGAGGTATTTTTGAGAATCAACAAACGTGCATTTTTGGTTTTCTACTTCTCTCTCTAACTGTACTACGCGTGGCCTATATTTCTACAGAGCGACTTCAGTCACAGAGCGGCCCGTGGCGTTGTTTGTTGGGTCGCTTCTGTGTGTTGTGAGCGTGTGGTGTCCCTCTTGGTTGTTGTGGTTTCCCGTGACGATTTCGCCCGTGTTGTAGTCCAGAAGACTCGAGCTGTAGACACTGCCAGCGTCGGTCTGTGGCGTTGAGATCGGTACAATAGTGCTCAAATCCTGGTCAGGAGGGTCACTCGGACGAGTTTGGTGGGCCACATGCTTGTGACCGGGTTTGGTTGCGGGGAACTCGTCAAAAGTCTCGTGGTCACGTTCCTTTGACGAGAAGGACACCTTCTTGGTCGCCTGTGGTTTCTTCTGGAGCTGTTCCTCCTCCGTCACTTGTGCCTCTGCTGGCAGAGAGACGCGTAGAGGATCGCTGGCCTCGTCCTTCTTGCTGAGGTCATCGGACTTGTCGCTATCAACCTTGGTCTTCACGTTGTCTGTGGACAACGGCGAGTCTGGGACTTCGTCTTCATCGACGGTGGGGATGCTGGTGAGCTCGCCTGGGAAGATAGGAAACGTGCCCACTTCGATGATGCCCTGCGGATTGTGTGAGTTCGGGGAATTCTCGTCCATATCGTCAGTCGAATCCTTCTTGTCCGTCTTCTCATCAGATTTGATACCGAGCTTGCTCTTGATCTTGTCAAAGAAGCCAGGCGAGTCGGCGTCACTGTGG
The DNA here is from genome assembly GCA_023337545.1 of Pythium coloratum. Taxonomy (NCBI): domain Eukaryota; phylum Oomycota; class Peronosporomycetes; order Pythiales; family Pythiaceae; genus Pythium; species Pythium coloratum. Next base: position 3,928 of record JAADXE010000489.1, on the reverse strand, counting down.
TTTGGGTCGTTATCGCGTTCGTTCTTCGTGTCGGTGTGTTTGCTGGACAGGCGGTCCGTCTTGCTGCTGTGGTCTTGCGCCTTGTCTTTGTCGTCACTTGAGTGAATCCCGAGTTTGTCGGCGATCCTGTCGATAAGGCTTGGCTTCGATCCCTTGTCGTCAATGCGGTTCGGGCCATTGTCAAGCTCGACTGAATCGTAGCGAGTCGGTTCTTCCTGCTTGTGGCTGGGTTGTGCGCTGAATGCAGTCGCGATCTTGCTGCTCGATTCCTCCTTATTATCGTGGACATCTGACTGCTCGCTCTTGGTGTTGTCAAGTGTGTCGAGTGTGTTGTCGGCCTTGTGAGCGAAGCTAGCACCCGCCACGTGGACACCGTGGTTGCTGGTGACCTGGTTGCCGAGAAGCTGGGAGGTGTTTTCGTGTTGGAACATCGTGGATTGTTCTTGTGCTGGTCGCTGAGTGAATTTGAGAATGAGAACAGAACAGAAGACACCTTTGAACAAATAAAAACTTCCAGTCGAAATTCGAGTCTCATGCAATCTCCTACTTTGACGGAGTACACTACTGGAGGGATTCTATGAGACACGACTGGGACAACACACTGGAAACTTCAGGGTCTGCTTTAAGTCGCCGCTACATGCGCCATTTCTGCTGATTAACGATCGTAAATTTATCGATTTCTTATCTCATCTCTGTGTTATGATATTTTTCGAACAACTGCTTCCAAGTTACTTGAAGTTGAGAAAGTTGCCTCCGACATACTACAATAGTTCGTCCAACCGGAACTGCAGCTTGCTTCTACGGTAATTTCGCACAAATAGTGCTTTATGTGAAAACTGATCTTGAAGGTCAGCCAAAAGTATACAGTACGGTACTTGAGTATGGCACTCAGACGACGGTTTGATTCATGGATTTGGTCAAAGTTTCAATATGAATGGGTTTGCGTTGTTCTGGCTTACGTATCCTTCAGTGCTCGTACTGGAAGGGTGCTTACTTACCTTCTTCAGTAGAACGTCCTTAGACGTGGTGCTTGTGGCCCTTGTGGAGATGGAGCTTGTCGGCGACCCTGTGGACAATTCCGGGCTTCGCGTGCTTGTCATGGACGATAACTGGGTCGTGGATGTGGTTGGGGTCGTTGTCGTGGCCCAAGTGGTGACCCGTGTGGTGGTGACCGGCGTGATGACCGGTGTGGTGGTGGGTGAGCGGGTTGTGGTGCGTGTGTCCGTGTGGGTGGGCCGGACTGACGACCTCGACGCCGTGGCCGTGGTGGTGGTGATGATCCTTGTGCATGCCGAGCTTGTGGGCGATCTTGTGGGTAACGCTTGGCTTTTGGTTGGCGTGCATGGCTACGTGGGACTTGAGATTGGCGTCTTAGTTGGAGATGGCGGGAGCTTGTTGTGGGGGAGTTGTTCTTGTGGTCACTGAGTGAAATTGGGAATGAGAACTTGCATCGGAGATGATGAACGCCGACTTTAGATCGTCTCGTTGGTCAGGTGAGACACGACTGGGACTATGACTTCCAGAAACTTCAGTGTCTGCTTTGAAGTGCGTGGGATGCGCCATTTCTACTATCCGTCGTAAATCAATCTCCATCTCTGTTTTCTTCTGACTTATTTCGATGAAATACATCCTTCAACATCGTACATTACAGTTGCACTGAGCTTGGCAAACACGCTAAAGGTACTCAAGTTGACTCAAGTTGACAGGCAGCATCGCCAGCCTCTCCGTACTGTCGTGGAGACTAATGCTATCTAAAAGAATCCAACGTACTCGTATGATATGTGAAATTCGAGGAAATAGTGAGAACTTTCGCATGAATGTGTTTGCATTGTTTCATGGGGTTTTCTGGCGGATGTATCCTAAAGTGCTCATCACGAAAGGCTGCCGACTTATTTTCTTCAGTAAAACGTCTTCAGACGTAGTATGAATCAACATGCAGACAGGTTACCTTAGTCTCGATCGATGGAGGAACCTGTCATAGTGGTTTTCACACTTAGTACATGCGTCCACTGTTGGCAGGCAGGTCATGCGTGGTGCCGGTGGTCGTGTAGCCCGTGCTGATCGCGTGTCCGTCGCGGTCGTGTTCGATCGTCGTGGGGTTGACGTTGTTGTTCACGTTGTTGTTGATCATGCTGGAGCTGTAGACGCTGCCAGCCTCAGCCTGCGGGGTCATCTTCGGCAGCAGGGTGGTGTCCTTGTGGTGCTGGTCGTGCGGCTTGTCCATGCCGAGCTTGTGCTTGACCTTGTCCTTGATGCTTGGTGAGTTGACGGTCTGCTGGTACTCTGGGTTCACAACGTTGGTGTGGCCGTGCGTGTTGGTGGTGTGAGGGTGGGTCGTGCTGACTGGGTGGCTGCCGACAACGACGTTGTCCGTGTTGTGGAGGTGGTCGTGTGGCTTGTCCATGCCTAGCTTTTGCTTTACCTTGTCCTTGACACCCGGCGTGTTAGTCGTGTGGACTGGCTGGGTAGTGTGGACGGGCTGAGTAGTGTGGAGCTGCTGAACACGGTTGGGGTCGTTGTCGTACACGCCAGTTGGGTGGTTGTGAAGGTCTGCGGGCGTCTGGACCATCGTGTCCTTGTGGACGTGCTTGTCCTTGTGGAGGCCAAGCTTATCGGCGATCTTGTGGCCGATTCCTGGCTTCGAGTCCTTCTCGTGGACGAGGACTGGGTCCTGGGCGTGGAGGCGGTTGGAGTCATTGTCGTACTGGCCGTGGCCCGTGTGGTGGCCCGTCGGGTGACCCGTGGTGTGGGTGAGCGGGTCGTGGTGTGGGTTGGTCGTACCGACGACGTTGGTGCCGTGGGTGCCGTGGACCTTGTGGTGGTCATCGACCTTGTCGCCCTTGTGCATACCGAGCTTGTCGGCGATCTTGGTGGTAATGCCTGGCTTCTGGGCGCCGTGGGGCTGGAGGTTGGCGTCGTAGCTGGACATGGTCGGAATAGGGTGTTGATCTGTTGAGGTTGTTCTTCTGCTGCTTGTCACTGAGTGAATTTGAGAATGAGCAGATGCCTCGGAGGTCACGAACTCTGACTTTGGATCGAATCGGTCGTGAAGGTGAGACACAGCTGAGAGGACTGTGTCTCCAGAAACTTCACGATCTGCTTTGAAGTGCGCGGGATGCGCTATTTCAACTAACGGTCGTTCATCAATCCCATCTCTGTTTTGTTCTGATTTATTTTGTTCGACAGTTGAACATACCTCGGTGAACACGCCAAGCTACTATTAAATACTACGACGACTACGAAGTAGGATGCAGTACGTACTGTGAAGTACCGGTAAGTACGTACTCAAGTCCTAGAAACACTGCACAGACGGCCCATGCCGTTGAAACTGGAGTACCCGACCCGATTAACCGTCCGATATGTACAACTCGAGAAGCTGACCAAAACTTTAGCCTGAATCAATGAGTTTGCATTTTTCATGGATTTCCTGGCCTAAGTATCCTACAGTGCTCATCACGGAAGGCTACTTGCTAACTTTTCTTCAGTAAAACGTCCGCAGACGTAGTATGAATCAAACACGCAAAGAGTCTTGCTTGGTCGCAGGGGCTTGAACCTCAGCCTGTCGTAGTGGTCTCAACACTTAGTTCTGGTACGTGCGTCCAGTATCGGCAGGCAAGTCGTGCGAGGTGCCGGTCGTCGTGTAGCCAGTGCTGGCCGCGTGTCCTTGACGGTTGTGATCGATCGTCGATGGGTTGACACTGTTGTTGTTGTCGTTGATCATGCTTGAGCTGTAGACCCTGCCGGCCTCAGCCTGCGGGGTCATCTTCGGCAGGTGCAGCGCCTGGGGGCGATCTCCACTCGAGTGAGTCTGAGTCTGACCAGGGACTGGAGGCTGGCCGGCGCCGAATCCAGGACTAGCCGTGCGGAAGTCGTCGATGTTGTTGTTCTGGCCGACGCGATCCGGGTTCGTGGCTGGCAAGCCGAAGAG
>JAADXE010000488.1:0-23575 GCA_023337545.1 Pythium coloratum | reverse complement strand
GATTCAACGATTCGAGATATCTATAAGCCGTCCGAGCGTGTTCCAAGGAGAGCGCGTTCACAGCCATTTCTAAAGACTTTGTTTTGGAGGTGGTGAGTTCCCGAAGCGAGTGTTGTACGCCGACGCTACGTTTTTCAACTCCCTACACAACACTCTACCCTTCAGCCACTCTTCCCTGGCAGTTGCTTCGGTTTTGAGCTCTATCCTTTGGCATATTTTATGGCTGCGCAAGCAGTTTCTTTGGCTTCGGAGCTCTGCCCTCCAGTCAATGCTGCCACAATAAGCCTGCGCATTGAGATGCAAGCCGCTACATTTACCTGGCCTGCCATTCTCAAAACCTCCCAGAAGGGATGAGCAGTGAAGAAGAAGGCCACGACGGGGGCATCAACCCGATGCTACGAAGTGAGGCTAGCGTGAGCAGCGACTTTGGTAGCGCCGGCTTGGGGATGAGCTCGAACGACGGCGTGAGCTCGAGTGATTCGTCGGATGCAACACTCAACTTCGATGACTTGTCTGATGATCCAGACAACATTGACGCCGCGGCGCGTCATGTAAATAGTGTGTGCACAGAAGTCGGCTCCTACGTGTCATATAAGGCGACAGCAGCACTAGTGGCACAAAACGATTTTATCTATCGCTAAGAGACAAGGTATGAGACCAACCGTCTCTACGCTCGTGTAACGTCTGCCGTTCCCACATTCCCACATGTCGTGCCAGCATCGGCTCAAGATCGTCAGTCGGATGGAGGGCAACGACGTGAGTCTCTACACATTGGCGGAGACCGGAATGCACGGCGAGCAGGCCACCGGCGCATTGAAAGCCGACTCTCTTCTACACCTGGGAATCGGCGGCCAAGAGCTCAAGAACGTCCTCTGGCACAGATGTCAAGACAACCCGACGATGGCAGCCATAGTGCCGACGGCTCAATAGCTCACCAACCGGAAGGCCGAAATATCCCGACAAGCTGTGGGCGGTTGGGACCTCCGCGACTTTGCTACATTCAACGTGTGGGCCGGCACGCGCATGTGTACGAATCGTGAAGTCTTCGGGCGAGTGTCCTCCCCAACGGACGCCACGATGGATGCGCTTGTCATTCTGGACGCATTCACCTTCGATGAAGTCGCTACCAATACGCCCACGACGTTTGGGTTGTGGTGACATCCCGTCGTGTCTTCGGCAACGTTGTGACGTCGGTACGCGATCAAGGCCGCGAACTTGTGTGTTCTACGGACGGCACTACACTTTGGAGGCTGGGCAGGACTTGACTGTGGGTCCGGTAGAGTCACGCGGACAAGGCAGAAGTACACCCACCATTTCATCCCGTGGGTGTATATGTTCGTTCGCACCGAGTCGACTGCAGCATACCAGCGATTGTTCGAGGCCGTCCGTACGTGTGCCAGAGCATTCTTCGACACCACAGTCGATGTAGCCTTCGGTACAATGGATCACTCGGACGCTATTGCATCGGCGTTCGAGAGGACATGGCCTCGAATTCGTCTGCTCACGTGTAGGCCCCACCTGATCCGCCAAGCCAGGAAGAAGCGCTCGTTGCTATCCGACCCTGAGCTTTTTGATGCAGTCATGAAGCCTTATATCTAGCTTCTTGAGTCAGTGCGTTCACATGGCCAGTTTCGTCGGATGGGTGTCATCGTCACAAGTGCGTGGATCGACTTGGAGAGGGAGAGCGTGCGTATGCCGAGTACTTCCGATCTGTCTACCTGATGCGTCGGTGGGAGCGTTGGCAGGTTAGCACTGCAGGGGTCGCAGGGGTCGTCGTGAGTCAACAGAGCATCGAAGCGCATCACCGTGCGTGTCATCAAGCGCACGTGTGCACCTCACTCACATGCCTCGACTGGTGGTGTCATGACCAATATTCTACCACACATTCTGGTGTCGGATGGTGCAACGTTGTGTCCAACAACATCAGGGCTCTTCTTCTCAAGACCGTTGCCACCGGAGATGTTAATGAAGGCCAAGCGCTTGGTTGCTCGAGTCAGAACTACCGCCGTGTTTATCAAGGAAGAGGTCAACGCAAGCGGCTTGTGGTGATTCTCTTCAACACGAAGCGGCACATCGTTGGTGTTTCTGGCGTCTCAACGAAACCCTTTGGTGCTGCTGTCGACGTTTATCGTGTTACAAGATTCGTCAACTCCATCAACGGCGAGATCGCGGAAGGTATCACTCCAGCTGAGCTACGATTTGAAGTTATCTCGCTTCATCAGGCCACCATGGGACGCAACACACCGAACGATTTCCGCTCGTCCATGAGTGGTGATCGAGAGTATCAGCCAAATCCGTGGGTTCCTCAAGTGTAAGTGTAAGCCGCACATTCACACTGGATAGGTGTGCTTACACGTTCTTGCGTTGTTGCCGCTGCTGAGTCTGCTCAATCTGTCAGCGCCTCTCAGCAGGAGTCTTCAGCGTGCCTCGGCTGACACATCTTTCTCTCAGACAGCCGGGTGATCCGCTGAAGTAAAGGCTCGTCGACGAGTTCGAAGTGGTTGTGGACGACTCATCACCGCCCTCAGCAACTTCATCAGAAATATCGTCGTTGTTGGCTTGGAAGAGGGCGTGTCCGTGTGGATTGCTCGCTTCGAAGATGGTACCGTGCGCAACGACCAAGGAGATGAGCTCGCGGAGGTTGTCCATTGGGAACACTCACTTGGGATGGCCGTAGCTCCCTAGGCATCGCCTCGGGCCAAGTGTCTAGACGTATAACGTTAGAAACCCTTACTACTTTAGGAATATGACAGGTGCATGCGTGAAGTAAGAAGGAGAAAGAGGGGCGCCACTAGAGTAAACAAAATCAATATAAATACATGTGAGAATGGTGGTACACTTCAAGTGCGTGTGCAAGAGGATGATTGCAAACTATAGATGAACTGATGCCATTTCTATCATGAGAATGATTGTCCAGTTTACCGGTGGAAGATTATTAGGTTTGACGTAGAATGACTGTCAAGTTGGACTGAGAATCATTGTCAAAAGTTCTGTCTCAAGGCAAAGTAGCCGTTTGAATAGAGGTTTGGGTGTGAGGTTCACACCACGATTGTACAATAGTTTTTAGAAGAATGTGTGCTCGTTTGCTCTCATGCTTTATCAGTTTTCCGTGACCAAGCAATTCCAGACCAAGGAAGCCCATGCAAGTAGTTGCATTCCGCTTTCCTGGTCGTCTATTGCCATCTGCCACCAAGCCTTTGTTGTTTGTAGTTGATGACTAAGTGACGGCGACGAGGCTTCGCCGCTCCGCGGTTGTGCGGCATCAACACATGCCACATAGCATCGTGTTATTTGTTGTTTCTGTGCGCCCACAGCCGTTCCATGTATGAGACAGAGTACGGTTTGTGTGAGTGACCTGTAACATGTTCAGATTCGGACGCGGTCATGTATAGCCTCTGTATGGTCGCAACTACGGACGTCACTGTGCTGTGCGATCCTGTATTGGGTGGGTGAGCTTGTTGGATATTGTAGGTCCAATGACGAATGAACCGTTTGGGATGAGTAAATAGTGTGCGGGTATGTGTATTTGTGTGTTGGATACATATACGATGGTTTGTCGATGAATGTGAGGCTTTGGGACGTTACCACTTGGGGTGAGGTTGTTGGAAGTTGTCGCTTCGGTCGCATATGAAACGGTTGGGATAAGTGAAGGGTGTGTGTGGGATAGATGTAGGCTCACGCGAAGAGCACTCTCATATGTTCTCAGTCAACAGCAAATGCAGATAGATATTCAACGGCACAGTCTCATTTAGAAGTGGCTGGCTCTCGATCTAAATCTGCACCCCTCCCCACTAGGCCTGGTACCTATTTTGCATTCTCATTCCAAATTCATGATGGTCTATCCTGGTCCCGCGTTCGTTCGTCTGTGCTCCCTGCAAGACGCTGCGGCCGGGAAAAACATCCAGGAGATGGTGTGCGACGCACCAAAAGCGAAATTAAGGATGTCCCCCTCCCTCGAAGAAGCTATGGGTGAGTCGGCCATATTCGTCGACGCCGTCGCCGAGTGCATCCTTACATTCTTCCGCGAACAATGTGGCCGTAAATTAACCCTTTTGTGGTAAAAGGGAGCAAAATGCCCCCTTTTGGGGTCTTTCCCAAAGGTAGATGAGAAATATCGGCCAAAAGGGAGCATTTTGCTCCCTTTTGCATCCAACCTACTTGAGTTCACTATCTGGTAGAATTCCTATTGTAGAATTCGGTTCACGAAAGGCTTAAACGTTCCCGAAATCGAAATGGCTCTCGTCAACAACCCGGATTTTTCGAGCACTTGAGTGTGACGACAATGCAGGATCTGTTCGAGGGAGGGATCCTGTCTGGCGATAACGGACCTTCTGCTCCGTATTCTTTAGTCTCCACCAGGCCCATAAAGTCACCGTGTTATTGTTGTATCAGAGTCAAGAGGCCTTGAAGTGATACGAAAACAGCATTGCCTTCCTTTGCAACTCCACGTAAATTACCCAATAGCTGAGACTTGGCGCACAGGCGCCTTTTTGCTCGCCAGATATTTCGCGTACTTTGGATCCGTTGGTACACAGCCAGTTGGTCACCGTATATATCACCAGCCGAACGGGTGGTGGCCACCCTTGGACACGTCGATGGATTTCCGACATCAAGTTCTGTTGGTTGATGATTGCAGTTAGCTCGGATTGGAATGTCGTGGAGGGCATTCTCAAAGATGATCTGCTTCTTCAAGTCGAGCTGATGTAGGCTACACCCCATCTTGACGAGCGTTTTTGACTTCTTATGCGGGTGCAACACCGTGCAATAAAATTCTCATTGGTCGGATTTCAAAAGTGTACACATTTTCAGCCAATCAAGTAGGGTCAGGATTGGGCATGATTCCAGCCAACCATTCTCTCGCATTTGTGGAATGGGTAGACCGCGAGGAAGCAGCTTGCCATGGGCCCGTCGATCGCCCGAGAGGCAAGGAGCCTCGCCAATCGCCGGCAGGAAAAGTCTCGCGTATGCCATGCCAGCGCGCAAAGCGCTCCCACTCAGCCGACGCGGCGGATGCCAAAGCTGGCGACGCCAACGCGGCTCCACAACCCAGCGCGCAGTGCCAGGCCTCTATCACCATGGAGGAAGTAGTACTGGTAAAACTTCGTTGATTAGCGCGATGATATATGATGTAGTGTGTTGTTTTTGCAGTGAGAGCGCCAAGTGTTGGAAATGGTGGAGTCTTCCATCGGTGGAGAAACGACAGTGGATTTCCACATAATGATTTCCCTTCTTGCTGTGTACAGTCCATGGCAAGTGTCATAGCCCAAGAAGAACTGACAAGGCGAGTGAGGGCTCCGTCAATCGAATGCAAGCGCACCGAAAGCAGTGGCAACGAAGCGAACTGGCCATTAGGTGGACGGTGAGGCGCTGCTGGTCAACACTTTAGAGCTTAGGCGCATGCGCACTCCAAAGGAGTACGCTTTCGTCACGCCTGTCCGTGCCATGTGCGGCTTTGCGTCGACCAGCGTGGGTGCAATTTACCTGGTAGCACATGGCCTGTGATGTGTGCTTGACCTCGAGGCGGCCTTGATTGCTGCACACCATCAAAAGGCAAAACTGGAGATTTACAACGAGTTTGCCTTCAGGGCGTGAAGGAGAAGGCACACATGATCATGATCTAAAGCGGAGCCTCAAGAGTTTACGTGAAGGGTGCCTTTTAATTGAGTGTACCTGCAGACACGATCACATCCGTTTGGAAATATATATCGGGTCAAGAACAAACCCTAGATCGATGGACTCGAAGGTAATGTGATCAGTTCGTGTGGCTGCGCAGGTCTGGTGTCTGCACTGGTCAACATAACTTGTAATTGATATGATGTATGTAGACATTGAATTACTAGCTTGATATGCCACCGGATCTTGTGGGAGGTGCGAAATGCAGCTTTGGTCGACCGATTGGCCGACCATGAGCACGATCTTCTTGTGGATGAGGAGCTGGGTGCGAATTTATACCTCTTGTATCTCTGCTGAACTGCTGTCCCATATCTGACAGCTGCTAAACAGCGATCACGTCTACTAAATGATGTTGTCCATAAAGGACATCTGACTGTATGTTGTTCTTTCATGGAGCCAACCTGTCATTCGAAACTGTCAGTATTTTTATGTGAGACTGGAAAAGATATTAGGAAGAAACGCCAAAAACCGTGTTGCGAGCTCGTGTTTCTAGACTTCTACGCCACGGACGGCAGCGATCGACGGCTCTACAAGCTCCTGGGCATCGCGCTCACGCCGCGAGCATTTCAATTTTGTCTGTGGCCACTTCCCTTACTTGGCGGGACTACTCACACTCGAATTACTATGGGCCAGTCTGCATGACGTGCTGCGAGCTCGTGTTTCTAGACATCTACGCCACGGACGGCAGCAATCGACGGCTCTACAAGCTCGAAAGATAAATGATAGCAAGTGGTCTCTTATGATTATGGATAAGAATCGACACCATCATCTGGGCTATTTATCTATATCGCTCTACAGTCCCAGGTATCTCTCGAGGTAACTCTGGCCAGTACGGGTGACGTTGTTTGCGAAGTGTTTTTTTTAAGAACTCGCTCACTATACCTCTCAAGTATGTGATGTAGTGTTAGGGTTTAGGTGTTTTTAGTTGTTGGTTTACCGACAAAAATCGCCGCTCGTCTGCTGGCAAAAAAGGGTTGTTGCGCCATTTTTCAATGTCTGATGTGTAGTAGGTGATGCATTTTGACATTCAATGAGACTGCGTCCCACTCAAAGGATAATCCGATGAAGAAGATGACGATGCGAGATTGAGGAGTGGACCTGTGCAGGCGGTTAGTGAGGATTACGAGGTGAAGTCAAGCGGCAAGAGACAGATTAGCGATGGCAGGGTATCTCAGGCAGAGAACGTGAGGCAAACAGACGTTGCGGCGGGAGAGCTTGCTCGCTATGTGCTTGGTTCGGTGCGTGTGCTCCGTTCAAAGAAGGACGTCGCGAAGTGGCCGGAAATATGCGCTGAAGTAGGGATGGCAACTGCTCTATTATATTTTAGACATCGTCTTACAGTCACCAATAGGATTAAAGTGTTCAGGAATGTCCCAATATATCGACACTAATAATAATAGCAATTGATGGAGTAAAGAACGCTGGCGAGCAACAAACAGGAGATAAGTACAAAAGAACGGGAGATCCGTCATAAATACAGAGAACGAATCGAGAGTACTAATTGGATAGGGCAGGGATACCCCCCCACCTCTTCGTGCGTTGCGGTCACCGCGATGATGACTCACAACAAGACTGACATGGCAAGTCAGTCGCCCTTCCACATTTAACAAATTTGTAAGGGTTCATCTTCTCTTCTATTCAAGACTGTTTAAGTTAAATGGCCTCTTACACTCATACATAATCAGCCAATAGCTGATCGGCATGCATCTGGTGCTTCCTGGCCAGAGCAGGTCTCCATGGGCGGAGCTGAAGCAGCGACGCGCGAACATAGCACTACTGCGCCTACTTCGCCGCACACTCCCCTCTTCGGCTGTCCACTTCTCTTGCTCGCGGCCGTGCGCCTCCAGATATATGAAAGATCCAGCTGGACTCGCGCCAGCGAAGTCCTGCCACTTTTTTTTTGCTGAGCAGTGCCCATACCAAAGAGCTCTATAAACTAATGCACGGGCAGGTCCACGCTAGATAACCTGCAACAAACTTCTGTTTTATCTCTCTATATTAATATTTGACCCACAACGGTTTACACGATCTTGAAGAGGACGAAGCAGGTCCTCACAACGCTCGTGCTCGTTGCCCACCACTCATTCTTTCTCTCAAACGTGACCTTTGTCATGGCCGATCCACAGCGGCGCCCCGTTCTCGATTCTTTTCGCAGTTCCAGGCAATGTTCGTCTGAAGGCAACCAAGGACGCCCTCGACAGCTCTAGTACCTTCGAATACACCGTACACTCTACTCCTCCCGCGCCTATACTAACTAACCTGCATCGTTGTTCATGAAATCATTTAGATAATAGGTTCACTCTCAAGGGACTCACCGTAATAGAGATTGTTTGCCATTCAATGTTCTAGATCTGCTCCTCGACATTCATCTCGGCCAAGAAAAGATAAGGGCTACAAACGAAAATGCAGTGTGAATGACCACGGTGTAGCGAGTAAGCGCTAGCATAGGAAGCGCCAGGTATTGCTCTGGGGTATCAGCAAAGGGTTCCAAACAGTAGCCATCCACCAAACAAAACGTGCAGAAGTCGCAACGGCGCAACAACAAAAAATCGAGCTGAAGCCGCAAGGCGTAGCCATCCAACAAAACAAAACATGCCGACGCCACAAAGGCGTAGCGATAAAAACTCCAAACGTACAGAAGCCACAAGACACAGTATTGGCCAACAAAGAGATAACACATTGGAAATTCCCATTCTCATTTAGTCATATGTTTCGGTCTACTATTTACTGCGAGCACGGCGCGCTCATTCTGTGCAGTACCATTAAGTTGACCACGGACTTCAGCACAGATGTTCGCTATTGGCTCCCACGTGGGCTCCCATTCCACTAGAATGGTCGCTTGACCATCGATGAATCGCTGCCCCCATAGGGACATATACCTCTACCCAGGGCCATACGCCACTACTGGGTGCAAGTATTTCGGGACCTTTCGCGACACGATCTTGTACTTCTCGAGCATGCGGCGGTCAATTCGGCGCGCGAGAAACTTGTCCAGCAGAGTCCTCGTAAGCATATCAACGTTTGGCCCTGGACGCGCTAGTTTATACGTGAGGATGTGACGACGCTGGAGTCGCCCTGCTTCACTCAAAATGTAACCATCGTGCCTTTTGTCCGCCAAATAACTGCGACAGAAATACAGGTGCTACGGACTATTGCCAGCTCCTCCCCGAAAAATTCGGAATTGCTTTTGACGGGTGGACATTCCACTGGGAACATTACGTTGCTGTGTTCGCCAAAGGATGGCCTAGCGGAAAGCGTGCTGTTGGCGATGGCATTTGTTGTGGATGAGGGTCCCACTAACCACTCCACCGAGGGCCACAAGACGTACCTTCGCGCAATCCTCGAGTACTTCGACAGGGATCTTGGATCCATCGCTTACCTCGTTGGGGCAACTGTTCTGTGAACGGTCTCCTCGCCACCATTCTCAGGGTTCCAATCGTTGGCTAGTCACCGCCTCAGCCTGGCGGTGGCACTCATAGAAGAAGAGGAGGACGTAAATTTACGGTATTTTTGCAATAATACATTACCGTACGTGAAATTGGGCAAACTCAAAAAATTTTTAGAAATATTTAGACCCCCCACTCCGACGAGTCCTAGGTCAAGCGACGAGCTGGTTGTCCACGTTCGCTGTGGTGAAGCGCTTTACTGACCTGAAGGCGTCAATAGAGGTTATTGACGACGACGAGCTGAGCGCCCTCCTCGCAACTCGAAGCGAGGCCAAGCGACTGGCCTCCACGCTCGCGAATCGGAAGAGCTGGAGTCGACGGCGAAGAACCTCTAGTCGGTTGACGGAGTTCTCTTTTTGACGTCCGCGACTTGTTTGACGCCATCATCACCCACCACGCATCCACCGCTCACCACCTCGCTGCTGCAATTGTGCGCAACAAGGACGTCGAGAACGCTTGCGTGCCGGCAAGACTGCCTCTCTGTGCGCCTCGCTCCGTTTCTTGTAGGCCCTCGAGCCGGCGCAGATGACGCTGAGCTTGGCTTTGCCGATCGTGTTCACCAGCAGCGCAAGCACTCTTTTCTCGACGGCGTGTCCTACGTGCATTTGCACGCCATTCCACCATTTCCAGTTGGTGCAACGCATTTTCAGCAGCGCCAAGCACGTGCTCGGCACCACTCGCCATCCCATGCTGCCAACCCACCTTGAGGAACTGCTCTTCCTCAAAGTGAATCGGCGCTTCTGGAACTCCACGGCAGTCAGCGCCGTGGTCAACGCTCCAAACGGACAGCGAGTAGCATGAATACAGTTCTCAAAATACGATGTCCGCGTTAGCGGATTTTCGGAATCTCATATTGAAATACATAGCAGATTTTAAAAATGAGCACAATGCAAGTGCCGTGGCTTTTTCGGAATGCCTACCTGTCATCCACGGCTTGTAGAAGTAGTCAACAAACGCGATCAGTCGGGACTCTTGCTTCCACAGACATAGCACACGACGCCCACACCTAAGCTTCACTGGTCGAGTAGTGCATGTCGAGGATCGCCGCTTCCCGATCCTGCTCTTGAACGTGAAAGATCGAGTTCTTGTATTGTACCAACGGATGTACTTGACATACCGTTGGACCTGGGCGTATCCATACTGCTACTAATAGTAATTGGTGGCCCCTCCTGTCGATTTGATTTACCGAAAGGGCGACTGTGAAGGGGTGCCTCTCACCAAAATTTACCATCAGTGACACGCCCAGACCGTGGCCTTATCCATCACCTACCCCTGCGGAGACTGATCCTTTAGCAAGAAAAAAGAAGATGTATTGAAATAGAATTATGGATGGCCTGTTCCTACAGCTTAGAAAAGACCGAGGTTGCATGTGTGGATAAAAATCCAGCGGACAACCCACGTGAGTTCTGGCCAAGTTGAGGTCCTGTCTCCATGGAGGCGATAAGCGTGACCGACGACGGTGTGTCCAGCCACAGCAGCGGCAACGCCACACAGGTAGACACCCGGTTGTAGATTCAGCCTGCGCCAATTCAGTGGGCGAGTCAGTGTGGTCCGGATCAGGTTGATCTTCGACCTGTTGCCTCCGAATGTGATCCCTGGCGAGTTGGCCCGCCTCTGGAAACTGTTGGCCAGCTGGAGAAGCTTTGCTAGCGCCTGCCAAGACACACTGTGACTTTCCACCTGTGGGTGACGCTGCAAAAATATGTCGACCAAAACATATGGCAGGTAGTGGACAAGACCGAGAAGGCCAGCTGCACCGCCGATAGCCGCAACATAGCAGCGCTCATTCACGTCCGCAACAAATGTCCGCGGAATCTGGGCGGAAAAAAACTGATTAGAAAATAATGGGGACAAGAACATAAGGCAGACACTCGCCCTCTGAACTCGCTCGAACTGTCGGAAGGTCCGGATCTCATCTGGTGCTTCTGCTTGCCAGTCCTTGACGGCATCCACGAAGTCGCACAGATCTTCAAACCCATCCTCGACCAGCCGGTCACGGTGCTGGGCTGTGTCGTCTTCCTCGCAGCCAAACCACCTAACCCAGTACCACTCTTCCTTCTCTGTCGTAGATTTGGTAGATGTGGAAGCGACCACGAGGAGTGTTGTACACTTCGGGTTCAATTCCGCGCAGCCCGTCAGACCAACGAGGACCGTAGGCAGCTGGAGCTGAGGACGGAGGAGTGGGAGTCGCTGCCGTTGGTGCCGGTGGGGTGGAGTTGGGGACTCGAGTGGACGCCATGATATTCCGCCTCTGGGTGCATCTGAGTGCACGTGGTAGCGCAGGGTGCACAGATCTCTCTAGTGGTAGTCGTAGTTGGGTTGCGATTTGCTCAGCCCTCTGACCTCATCAACTCTATCTAAGAGGCTCATATCATGACACTGAATGACGCAATTAGTTGAATGAGCTACAGCGAGCTAAAAGGAACAGTCAAGCAAGAGAAAACTACTCTGATACTGGAATGCTCTCGTAAAGCCCCGAAACCCGGCTCGGTTCAGTGATGTCACTACTACAGAGCCGGCAAACCAGCTCGGTGACAGGTGTCATCAGGGGAGGATCCGCTCCATAATATCTCGGCCTACAGGCCGTGTATCCGACCCAGACGCTACGAATCGTTTCCATGCACCTCCCATGACTACGCTAACTATCGGAGGAGGCTTCGCAGGTGAGTGATCCTGGATGGAATTTATGGCACTCGCTCACCCAGGGAACAAAACCTGCCCATCTTGTTGCAAATAGGGAAGTGCATGGATAATCTAAAATATACCAGCATTAATGTCCCTGCTAGCTCAATACGCTCTATCTCAATCTCTGCGCTCCCACGGCTCGGACAAGTAGCCTTAAATGCTGTGAACCAAGCTCTCCTATCCGTCGTTCACGCGGTTCCTGATCATCGGGCAGCCGTCTGGTCAGATGGGCGACATCTCCAGTACCACGTTCGAGGGGGGGGGGCGCAGTACACTAATGTCGCGGAGAGGCTCAACGAGCCAATACGACAGATGGCTCAATGCGCGCCATTCTGCCCAAGACAGTTTGGCCTACGCAATCCTTTCTTCCGACGAGGCGCTCCCGCACAGGCTGATGATCAAGCGGGGAGGTAGCCTGCGGCCGCAAGACGTGAGCGAGGGCGCCTCGCTGCAATTGGAGCATTCTCCACGCTCCAACAGCGTCATGCTCGCAACAACAGGAGACCAACGTGCTTAGCTAAGCTAGTGTTGACCGCATTGCGGTGTAGAGAGACATTATTTTTGCATGGATGTATTGAATGGACTGTTCTTTGGGACTACATCAGTTATCCATAATATATTGAGCTCACAACCACAAACATGTTTTTGAACGGTTAAATGAGGTTTTACTAATTTTTGTACGTAATTTGTGATGTACTACATTTTCTACCAAAAGCGTTCAATTCTGTCCCCCATAGGATAGGAGTGCAATTGTCGTTTTTCATGGATTTTTATCCAATCTGACAACACAGCCGCAGTCCAACGAAGTGGATTGAGAGTGATACGCAGCGCCAGCAGCGACTGGCTTGGCAAGCGGAGTATACCCGCAGTCGACGCAATCAATGGAGCAGGCAGATGTGATCTTGCCAACAGTCCCTACGGACGCTCGAGAGCGAGGCATAAATTTTATCCCTTCTTGTTCCGAAGAAATCCGCAGAATAGTACCTGCCCATGGACATCTCCTGTCGAACATCGACAGGGGGTGCTACTAATGGATGTTTTCAAACCTATGGCCCCCTTTGACACCACCCTCTTCCTAACTTTTTTTTCTCAATGATAATATCGATTCTACCCTCAAAACTACAGCTTTCCATGACAAGTCGCGACAGATTTCACCGTCCCTACCTTGACCTGTTATCTAGTCGTCACGACGTGACAATCCCTTGTTACGCGATGATGGAGCTACGCTACAGTGTTTCATAAGCCACCTACAGGCAGGCTGCTGTTGACTAGGAGTCAACCCCCTTTCTGCGTTAATTGTGCGCACGTACCATGCAGTAGCAACGATATTTGGGGAACGTGAAATGGATGCACAAAAACATTTGTTGAAGGAGTGATGAAATCGTTCAGCTGCTCCGCACTGAAGAAATTCCTGATAGGGCGCGGCTGCTTTAGCCTCTACATCAACGATTCCATCAAAAGCTTGTGGAAGGTAGCGAGCCGACCGAGAATGCTCCTGAACTTGTCGATGTGGATTTTTGGCTTCGTCATCACCGTCTTCTTGCCAACCGCAACAGGAATCGCAGCCACTGCAACTAGCCGTCGAAGGGTTTTTCGATGAAGTCAGTGGCATCGTGAGGCGATCTTGTCAGGCGGGTTGGTGGCAGGTGGAAACTGAGTCGATTCGCCGCACTTCTTCGTGAGCTTCGTCGGCTCAGCGGCCACAGGCATGTCGTGATCTTTGACCTCGACTCGCAGCGCTCCGCACTTCTTATGCGGCACAAGGCTGAGTGGCTTCAACAACATGTTGCAGTCACGACAGGGAACCCGCGCGACGTGTGTCGGTCCGTGCTTAACGAGAGCACCGTTCGAGCTGAACACCTGGAGCTGAGGACACACCTTTCAGAAGGATAACGAGCCACAGGGGCGCGTCAGAAATCTCTGACCGCATTGTGCCGGCGGTGATGCGTGATGACGTGCTTCACCTTCATCACGCCGATCTGCAGAGCGGCCACAAGGGGGTGTAGCGATCGCATGACTTGGCCCATGCGGAGTATTACTGGCGCGGCATGTTTCGTGATGTCGAGGGGTACGTGCGCGGTGTGTTGACTGCTCGACCTCCAACACCGAGTCCGTCACCTGGCAACTTCATGCCCACCCGGCCCGCAGGTCATCTCGATGACTTTGTCATCCCTCTACCAGCCTCCCGGCATGGCAGCACTGCGCTGCTGCTACTCCAGGACGTGTTCTGGGTTTTCGTCATGATGAAAGCCATGAGTAGCGCGACAGGGCAAGACGTGACCGTGGTCGTGTGCCGGCGTCTCGGCGCCAGCTCTATGATCCGGCACGATCGCGACCCTCGTTTCATGAGCAAGGTTTTCTCGCACTTCGCCAGGATGGTCGGCCGTGCGGACCCCTTCATGATCTTCTCAGCCTCCTTGTGGATTCGCACGCAGTGGCACTCCATCGAGGCGTAAGAAACGAATTTGTCCAATAGCACTCCCGGCTTGGGCGGGCCTAACTTTATCCTCTTTCTAACTTAATATTCTTAGCTAGAAACGCTCGGGGAACAAACCCACAAACGCTGCACTTTTTGAGTCCGCCCCCCCCATGTTACGAGGTAATCGGATTGGAAAAAAATTATTAGATGTGCTTATATCATTTGCTAGTCACTATAGCCTCAGAGGTTGTATAATGACCAGTTTATCGTCATTTAAGACTTCAGCAACTGCAACCAGGGACCCACCACCGCTGGGGAACACAGAAGAACAAATGCTGAAAGATGCAAGAGAATTTGAATTGGGCTTGGCGGTTTTGGCAAGTTCCACTTGGTCATTCATTCCAAAACTGACAGCCAACACACGATTCCAAGTGCCCCACCACCAAGGCCAACTCCATCGTCGTTATGGACTGTCGATACAGGAGCGAATATGCACTCACGTTTACCTACGGTAACCGAATAACACCCGCTAGGTTTCTCGGGAACGGTATACAAAAGGAGCTTTTTGATTCTGCGAAAGTGGAAGATGTCGCCTGCGACTCCATTGTGGGTACCAATCTCCTAAGAGCATCTCCACCAGTCCGGCCAAAGCTATTCCAAAGCTAAATCATGGACCGAACCCCAATCATGTTTTGGAGGGCGAACTTAGGCTCATTTACAGCTGTGTAGTCACGGCTATTCCTCTATCTTCGTTTTTGTATGGGCCTCTCTTAGACGGCCAAACTGGAAGTCAAATTTGGTCGGCCGAATAGCAGCAGGAATGGTGGTCATACAAAGATCAAGTGAGAGTTTACAAGGTGGTTGACCGCCAAAAAACAGCAGGAGTCTCTTGATCTCACACCTCCTAAACGAAATTCAGGTTAGGGTTCACGGTTTAGCTTTGGAATAGCTTTGGCCGGACTGGTGGAGATGCTCTAAGTGCACAGTTCTTGGTGAAGGATACCGATTCACACAATCCAAATGTGTCAAATTCCCAAGGATACCAATTCACACATTCTAAATGTGTCAAATTCCTGTATTTCTTGGGGAAAAAAGGAACTGCTTTTCGTTGCGGTAACTATATTGATTCCTCCAACGGGAGATGGACGTTTTGTTCGAGCAAGCGACCAAAATGAATGTCTGCCGGAGGGGTTGTACGCGTACGACGATGTTCGCCCGTGGGCGTGCATCGATGGCGACGTGTGTGGCCTCCCCCGGTGGAGGGACTCCTGGGTGTCCGCTGCTGATCGGTACTAGCGAGACGTGTAGGAGTATACCCACGACGCACGAAACGAACTCAGCGACGAACTAAAGAACGTGCTCAGATATTTGCACGAGAGCAGACGCCGCCGAACGAAGAGAAGAAGGACGCTGAGCAAATCTCCCAGTTTGCATTCTCCATATTGACATTTATCTAGGTTTGATACAATATCTTGGAATCCTATTATACATTCCTTCAATATTTACAAGTGCGGGGCCGACATGGCTTTCCTGATTGGAATGTTCGGTCCAGCGCATTGCTTTTGATGTACGTTTAATTGTCGTTGCTTTTGATGTACGTTTGATTGTCATCCGGGTGTAGAGCTTGTTATGCGTTGTAACTGGAAGTGATGGAGCTAGGTGGACGGGGGGAGGGGCAGCGCCGAGTATGCGCAGCGCCGCGCGTAGCATGCGTGGGGGTAGCGCGAAGCATGCGTGGGGCAGCGTGGAGCATGCATCGGGGCAGTGCAAGTGCAAAAGCATGCATTGGGGTAGCGCGGAGGATGAGTGGGGACAGTGTTTGATTGGCGGCATACACAGTAGAATTCGTTGAGGAGGATGCTCGGGAGAGGGAACAATTCAATGGGTTGGTATTGACAGTTTAAAAAATTCTGCATTCAGACACGTGCCCAATTCACGGTACCATTAGATCCTTTGGTGCAAATTATTCGACGTCAATTTGAGACCGTTAGCTGTGCGACTGATATGATATTGTGTTGTGTCTTCTTTTCGTAAAGTGTTAGTGATAGTACGTGCAGCGAGCAGCATAATCGCAAGCAACGTAACACGCTCTACTGTCGCTCAAATATTGACATGGTTTCCCTGAAACTCGTCCTCGACCTATTCGTCGTATTGCATAGTAGCTCCTGCAACCAACCACATCCTCGAATCTGTCCATGCTTCCTCATAGGAACGCACACTTCGACGTAAACCCCGCCGGATCCTACTATACGTGTGTGTCACTGGTTCAACAGTCCTGATCGTAAGAAATTCTTATCTACACCTGATGCTCTGCGTCCTCTACTCTTATTGGTCTGGTCTGTAGCCTATCGACTGACACAGTGGCGAGAGAGAGAGAGACAGCGGTATGACAATTCAAACTATTGTGTGCTGCTACTACTCGATACGGAAGATGTGCTCTTTAAAAGCTCGGAAAGCACGACAAGCGGTTGAGTTCTTGCGCCGCGTGTGGCGGTCTCTCTCCTGCTGATCATTCACTGCGCCACTGGGACGAGCCCTTTTTCTCCTTGTGGGTGTCTGGTCGTAAATAGCTTTTGGCGGGTTCTGAGGACTCTCGATCCATTCGAATCTAGGAGTGTTAAAGCGAGCAAGCAATGAACGCGACAAATGGCCCGCATCTGAAACTCGAAAACCGCTCCTCCTCTCATTTCGCATCTACATGTTAATGTTCGTTCTCTGTTTGCGAATGATATTCTCTAAAAAGAGGAGTTCGCCCTTTGTTTTGTTATTAGAACCGGAAGTGATTACGAATCCCTCGTCTGTTCGAGGAGTACTATTTTGGAAGGAACGGCTGGAGCAAACACATTTCGGACACAATCACAGAAAGCAACAGGTGACATGAAAGAACGCAGTACTGGCAAACCAGCAGTTTCCAGGGGAAAGGCCCAGCGACGCAAAGTGGACAACTGTAACTCCCACTCTGAACTGGAGAGTAGCGAATCAGTCTGATCGAGTCATTTGGAAGACGAGCGACTAGACGAGCTGGTTCACACGATCAGCTTGCTGAGCGATTGCCAGTCCCATTTCTCATTCCTACGGCGGACATCGAAGCCATCCAAGCCAGGGGTCGAACAACGAACGCACGGTAAGCGATCTCCATATTCACCAAACGTACGCACGCTGGCACGTTTCTGACTGTAACTTCAGCGTTTTTGTCTGCTCAGATCATAGCTCGATAATCATCAATCAAACTCAATCGACTTCTTTCGAACACTCACTTGCCCCTCTATCTCTTCCACCTGCATATCTTGCCACGTGACAAACCTCTTGGACATGCTTGATGACATGCTCTGCAGCGCAAGGGCACGACACGCTCTGCTCTAGCAGCATGGCTAGCTCTACCTACATGACCGGCACTGGACCTGTTTCCACGGACGTAGCCACTGCCCCCGACCGGTGGTAAGACAGTATGGGCAAGAACGACAGAATTCGTTTCATGAAGGCGGTCAGTGAACAGTAGCAAGAGCTAGACACGCAAACCAATACGATTTCCAAGACCGACCTCACCTCTCCTCTTCGATTGCACCACAAAATATTCGAACCCCCAAGTTCTTCATTATCCATCGCATTTGCACATAACTGTAAGATAAATCACACGTAGATGAATAGAAGACACATGCCAACACAGTACACACCATTCGAATAGGCGAAGACCACATTTCCAAACTTGATTACACGATCGAACACCTCGCCACCAACTCCTCCAACACCGTTGTGACGAGCTTCTCTGTTGGGGACGTTGGACCCCGAGATGTAGAGGGATCATCACTTGTGGGGACACCTCGCCGCGCAGCATATCTCACTACCTTCGGTGCGGGAAATCTTGCTCGGGAACCTAGTTGATGAAGATGAGGTGGTGCTGTGGGATCACTTAGTGGTGCTGTGGCATCACTTAATGGTGCTGCACTTGACACGATATGTTGCTGGTCACTTGTAGAAGCGATAGCCGCCTTAACACGTTGCTGGCTTTTACTCATTCGGTATGGTGTGTGCCATGTCTTTTGTTGTGCACTCATGCTGGCGTCAGTATACTCGCGCGAGTGATCATGTAGGCTTTGTCTGCCGTGGGACGGATACTGCGTTCACCACCACTATGGCAAGGCTAGCGACCACACAGGCTTTCAAGGTGACCATCACCCACCAGCCAGCGGGGATATTGTTCGCCAGCGAAAAAGACAAGTCACGATCGTGGAACGAGCACATCTTATTCTTGATTGCGCTGTGCCGCGAGAGCGACTCTATGAGCGTGGTCGAGAACATCGTCAAGTACGCATGCACTGCACAGTTCTTCAAGGCAGCGATGATGACCCGTTATCAGCCACATCGTACCGATTACCTGTCACACGCCCAAGAACTCGCCGCATGGGCACAGGAGATGGAGGATGACGAGAAGGTGGTTCGTAAGATGGGCAAGCCTACGGTAAATGCAGCGCTGAGCGCCGTCGGGAGAGAACAGAGCGACAACAGGAAGTGTTTCAACTGCGGCACACAAGGGCACATATCCAGGAAGTGCCCTTACCCGAAGAAGACAAAGGCAAGGGACGGGCGAATTTCGTTTTGACAGTGACGGAAAAGCCGAATGTGGAGTTGGCGTTGTTGGATCGTGCGTCGGACAGCATCGGGGACGACGCGTAGATCGTGGACAGCGGCGCCAGTCGTCACCTGATTCGCGATCCTGAGTTGCTGCACGGTGTCCAAGACTGCAAGAACGAAGACGGACTTCTTCTGCCCGATGGAGGCACGCTCGAGGTTACGATGTGCGGCTCGGTCACACTGAACGGCAGCGTAAACGCCAGACGCAGTTTGTCCTTCAAAACGTGTATCACGCGCCAAAGCTAGCCCGAAATCTGATTTCAATGGGGCGCTCGTTCGAGAAGGGCTGCTCAGTTGTCAAGTCCGACAAGCAACTCGTACTGATCAAGCACCCCCAGCCAGTATTCGATATGGTGATCGAAAATGGTGTGTTCCTCGCTGATGTGAGGCCCGTGAAGCAGTCGTTATCGGCCTCTGTCATGAAGGAAATCGTGATGACAGCGGTCGCAGAAGCTGGTAAGGAGACAGCGACTCAAAAAGGCAATCTGCACCATTTCCACGTACGACTCGGACATCTCGCATACGACACGGTGGAAAAAATGGCCAAGGACTCAGACGACGGGATTGAACTCACGGATCATGTGCGAGCGAATTGTCTCACTTGCGCTGAAGGCAAGGGTTCGAGGACGCCGCAGCCACAAGCTGACTCGGGTCGACATGCGCCGACTGATCGCATTGTGATCTGTAGTGACCTCAAGGGTCCGATCACGCCCACTGACCGTCGTGGCAACCGGTATCTTGTTGTGTTCGTCGACTACTGATTGAGCCGACGGCCATCGTGTATTGAAGGTGAGCCGTGGGGTAGTAACACGAACAACGCAGCCTCCCAGTGGTCACGTGCAAGTCTCCATCACCCTTCCAAATCACGAAACTTACGTATCGGATACCCGGATATACTGCGGCTTGAGTGCGCGAGATGCACGGGGACGTCGGCCTCGCTCAACTGGAACGGTCGTGAATGATAGTAGACCATTCTATGATGCCACGATACCCTGCTCTGGACTGATCGGTGACTGTCCAATATGAACGGAAATGTGAACACATTTCCAACTTCGCTGTGAGTGGCCACCGGGTCGTGATCGCCATCTTGCTCTGGATTATGCGTATGCACTGCCAACTGTAGCTGAGCTTGAAACGAGGTGCAGGGATACGTTGGAGATGAGTCACCGAGTATTTCTTCAGTAGAACACCATGTCGAGGATTTCTCCAGCGATGGTGTCGTACCAACAAGAGCGTCATCTGAACATTCGATTGGTATAGCAGCCTGGCGATTTGTACAAGCTAATCGGAAGACGTTCCCTGGATCGTCTGAGAATCCATTGCAGCTGTCGCCTCGCTGGTCTTCGGTGCCTTGGACGGTCGCGCGAACGCCGTACTACTGTTCCGTCGAAAGTGCTTCATCAGCTTTTCTCGGGCCTCATCTGCACCAGGAGCACTAAGCTTCTTCGCTTTCCCGGCAACAACAACTTGAGCGCATGAACGGAACTTGGCGAAGTAGTCGCATTTGCACGTGCATGTGGTGATGTTCAGATGCCAATTCGCATCTGGCATTCCCCGGGTGTGTGCTTTCCAGAATGACCAGGGCACGAGGCTCTTGTACAGTTTGTCCACCTTCAGACGCTCTTCCCGTACCACAAGGACCGCACTGAAGACGAGACCCTGTGCGGTTTCCCTTGTAAGAAGCGCCTCCGTCGCTGCTGACTGTTGAAAACGACTGTCGATTGAACATCTGAGCTCCCCGAGTTCGATGGCGAAGGTGTTGGTCGACCGGACCCGCTCTTTGACCAGGCAGACGTGAGTACACTCGGACAGACCGTTAGAAATGCCCTTATCCTAACGTTTCTTTGATTTCGACCCAAATCCTTTCAATTTCTACCCCAGACCCTCTTTTGGTAAACTTTGTGAAATGCCACCCCAATACGGCAAATCCCGTCAGCACGTGATCGCATGATTGCGACTAACTTGAAGCCGTCATCGAAAGCCGATCAAATGATTATCCTCGTGTCAGCTCCGTTTTATGGCCATAATCTCTAAAAAATAACCCTAAATCGTCTCTAATTTGGACTCCTGTCCGTAAACTCCCCGTCTCTGCCACCGTGATTGGCCTTTTGTCCTCTGCCAATCTGGATTACGGCTTACGAGACCTGGACGTTGGTGGAGTTTATGATGGGCGTTTACTCCTGTTGCATGAGTGCAAAGCCCCCGACCCACAGTGCAGTTCAGTACACACGCATCAACACGTGTGTATAATGATGACGCCGTTTTGTCCTTCCGGCCATCAGCGTCTCTCTCCACTCAGCACTCAGCAGCACACTCAGCACACTCGGCCGTGCCTCACACAATCCAACAAGGCAGTTGACAGACACTCGACACTCCCACGGTCTCAGATATTGATTACTTCGTCTCTTCAATCGTCCGCTACAGTAGTTATGCACATGTACGAGACCCACGCGCCCGACGCCTTCAGTTCCCCGGAACTGCCGGCCTTTTCAGCGCTTCTTCAGCCTCGCTCAGCGTCCGCCTTTCTCGCTGATACGTCTGCGGAGACCTTCACGTACCAGCCCATCGCGTCACTGGCTGTGGGCCGCGCGCATCCGAACCGCCACGCGTACCCGCAGTTTCAGCTCCCGTCCTTTCGGCTATCGTCCACACAACCAGCGTCAGCGTCAGGGTCGCCAGTGGCAAGTGACTCGGACGGATCGCACACGAGTCAGCGACGCGTCACGCTGAAGCGCACTGCTGACGGTAGTCCGTCGTCATCGTCATCCTCAGCGTCAGCGCTTCAGCCCAGCAGCGACAACCGCCGCCCCGCAAGAGCGTCACGGTATCTTAGAGAAGCCGACCGCCACGCGATCCTCCAGCGCATCGAGAACGGCGAGAAGCAGGCGGATCTGGCCAAGGAGTACAACGTCAGTCGCGCCGCGATCTCCAACCTCAAGCAGCGACGGAAGCTGAAAGAACGTCAGCTGCATCAGCAGTCTCAGCCGCCTCAGCAGCAGCCACGTCAGCCACTCAGCCACAGCAGCGACGAGGGCTCCGACAGCCTCCGCTCGCTCGTCAGACCAGCGCTGCTAGTGAGTCGAACTGTGTCTCCCAGTAACTACAGATCATCCTCGTCAGCGTCAGCGTCAGCGGCTGACCGCGCGGCCGTGCATCGACGCTGCGTCGTGCGAGGCCCCTCCACAGCGCTCCTGCTCTCGCAGCTTCAGCGTCGCGACGCGTACTCAGCATTGCGCGTCCCTGTTCAGCGGCTGAGTCGCCAACTTTTAGAAGAGGCGCTGGGCCGACTGCCCACTCAGCCGCTGACCGACGGCGGCCTGGAGTTCGCTCGGCCCGTGTGTGCAGTCGCTGTGGGCGCTGGCGGCCGCGTGCTGCTGGACGAGTTCCGAGCCATGGAGCCAGGCCGCTCCACGGGCTTCATCGCCCTCGACCGCCACCACCAGTCCGCTGGCAGTACAACGGGCGTGAGAGCCGTGCTGACGAGCGAGCCAGCGCTGCTGGCAGCGTCCAGTGTGCTGCTGCTGCAGCTGACAAGCTCCGAGTCAGCGGAGGAGACTATCGCGGCCGTGGAGACGCTTGAATCCGCTGGCGTGGACAGTCAGCAGATCGTCGTCGTGACGCTGGTCGCCTACGGGAGCGGACTCACTGCGATGCTGGCGTCGTCGCCAAGACTGGGCGCCGTGCTGACAATACACGCGCTAACTGCTGACGAGGCTGCTGAATCGTCAGCAGGAGAAGACAGAGAGCTGCAGGACCTGGCACAGAGACTTCGCTCGTGGCTTTCGATCGTCGAGTGATCAGCGAGGAATTCGCTTGTATTTATTGATCCATTCGACATGAGAAGGTGACAGAGGAGGAAGGAGGAGAAGAGAAGGAAGTGTATTATAATCCATGTTGGATTTGATAAGACAATAAGTAGAGGGATGCAACAACGTTCTCTCTTCGCACCCGATTAAAATAATACTTCAAAGGAGACTTGATGTGACGGGTATGGGCTCAATCTCCCACAGCAAGTTCTCGAGAAGCTCCGCTGGCATCCAAGGCTGAAACAACGGGGGAAGCACACCACAGTCCAAGAGGAGTCCTCTCGTTCGTGGGCACCACCACCACGTCCGACGGCGTGCTGAAGAGTGTATTACACTCGTTTGGCAGGCGGATGATTACCCTTGACGCAATCTTCCCCTCGCCGCCGTCTTCCAAGTGGAAATCCCGAATACTCCAACCAAGTTCATCAGCCTGTCGACGATGTTGATGCCAACGGATGGACAGAGTGCTGCTCACAGTCGCAGATTCAGTTGGCGTCCATCAACTTGAGCATACTGTAGTTCAGTGCTGACGGGCGGCTGTCGGGTCTGATTAGTGTCTGGAAGTCGTCTCCCGGCCAACAGACTGTTTCGGTAGTGGCTGCGAGCAGCTACAGTACTGTACTTGCACCAAGATAATCCCTCTCAGCTCAGAGCCCTCAGCCTCACAGCCCTTTCACCCCTTTCAGCACTCTCAGCATCTTCAACGCTGTTAGCGTCAGCATGGTCAGGACGGTCAGCATTGGAGAGCAGCAACATCAGCGGTTCTACCGAAAGTTAGACCTCACTGAATACGATGGCGTTCGGTGTAGACTTATGACGACGTTGATATCCGCTGCTCACAGGCCGCGGTTTGATGAGAACGAACAAGATTCACAATAAAGCTGGTGCGCGTGGCGCCGGCGATGGCCGCGCTG
>JAADXE010000487.1:0-23588 GCA_023337545.1 Pythium coloratum | reverse complement strand
GCCGTGACGATCAAGGACATCAAGATCCAGGGTCTCAGTGGTACGGCGACCAACGTGTACGACGTGCTGGTGAACCCAAGCGTGGTCTCGGGCTGGGCTTTCTCCGGTGTGACGGTCAAGGGCACCAAGGTCGGCTCGTGCAAGGGCCAGCCAAGCGGCGTCACCTGTGCATAAGCCATTGGGGTCCGTCTGTACCAATGCGCCTCCGTGTCTGCGTCGGTAAAAAATAGTCCTCATCGATAAAATATTGGAGTGAAGTGTGTGTTTTTTCACAAATGGCCCCGCGTCAATGCAGTTCTTCATTATCATCCCTTTTGGTAAGTTGCGACACGGATTGAGCCACTACTACTGCTGCTCTGTGAACCAACCTTCTATCAAATCATCCCAACAAGACCCAGTCATCAGGGAAGTTCATGGTGGTGGACATGGAGGTGGAGATGGATATTCGCAAATTATGATTTCGATCATGGTCACGGACGATGCGTTTGGTCGTTACAGTGAACCCCGTGCACAGTGACCCTGTGGTACTCTATCAAGAATGACGGGTTATTGAAGATAAGATACTTGATAGAAGATTATATTTTTAAATATGGTAAAATGGTATGATCTTTCACATGTAATGTTCCTTGATGGGGGTCACTGTGCACGGGGTTCACTGTACGCATTTGCAGTGACCCAGTACAATTGTGGTGACCTTTCTCAACTGCTGTCGAGGCGCGAGAAAGGCGCTGTATCCAGTGCAATTGTTCTTGCTGGGTGGAAAGCGGCAGGCGATCCTCACAATCCGGGATTCGCGTCAGCAGTTCAAAGCTCATGTGCACGTGAGCGGGTGCTTTGAAGTGGTGTTGGCTGGGACAACTCGTGCCTATCGCAGCCAACAACATCCTGTTGAGGTGTCCGCAGTGTATGCTTTTTCCCCCCGAGTTGCACTGTACTCTACTGCACCAGGGAACGACCTTACGTTCTAGATATTCTCATAATGGACGGCCGATTCGGCCGACTACTGCACTGTACTTCTGCTTTGAATTAGTAGTGGGAACGAACGACTCGTGGTTGATTTTTCGCTCCTGAGAACACTCTAATCAATGCGTTTTTTCGAGACAACAGGCGCATTCAGCCATTGATGGCCCCATCCAACCTGGCTTGGCGGATTCATCTTGCTCTGCCGAGGAGGCGCCCATCAGCCATACCAGCGCTAGCAGACGCAGGCTGCAGCAGCACCGACATCTTCACTCTTTCGCTCATTCTGCAATTTCCGAACATCCACCTCGATCTTCACCACCACCATGAACTTCTGCACCATCGTCCTCTCGGCCGCTATTGCGCTCCTCTCCGCTCACACGACCGAAGCCCAGACGTGCCAGCTCACTGGAGTATACACCAACTCCAACGCCATCGTCGGGTGCTCGACTGTCGTCATCAACAACCTCTCCGTGCCTGCGGGAGTCACACTCGACCTCACCAAGACCAAGTCCGGTGCCACCATCACCTTCCAGGGTACCACGACGTTCGGCACCAAGCTTTGGGAAGGCCCACTCGTGCTGCTCACTGGTACGAATCTCAAGGTCGGTGGTACTGATGTGCTGGACGGCCAGAGAGCGTCGTACTGGAAGCAGGGTACCAGCATCACCCGTCCGGTCTTCTTCCGTCTCAGGCACACTGACGGCTCCCATTTGTCCGACTTCACGCTCAAGAACTCGCCGTACCGCACCTTCAGTATCGTCACCTCGGTCAGCACCACGCTCTCGGGTCTCACGCTCGACTCAAGCGCTGGCGACGGTCTCGCGAAGAACACGGACGGCTTCGATCTCAGCTCGAACACGGGCGTGACGATCTCGAACAACATCGTGAAGAACCAGGATGACTGTCTGGTCATGCAGTCCAGCGTCAACACGGTCTTGTCCTTCAACTCGTGCACTGGCGGCCACGGCATCTCCATCGGCTCGCTCGGTGGCGCCGCTGTCGACTCGACCACGACGGTCTCTGGTATGGTGGTGGAAAAGAACAACATCATCAACAGTGACAACGGTATCCGCATCAAGACCATCGAAGGCCTCAAGGGCCTCGTCAACAACGTCACCTACACAGGCAACGTACTGACCAACGTGAAGAACGCGATCGTCATCCACTCGGACTACAGCAAGGACAAGGGCACCTACACGACCAAAGCGACCAGTCTGGCGGCGATCACAGACATCAGGATCCAGGGCCTCCGCGGCTCGGTGACCAACGTCTACGACATCTTTGTGAACCCAAGCGTGGTATCGGATTGGACGTTTTCCGGTGTGACGGTCAAGGGCGCCAACCAGGGCTCCTGCACGGGTGAATTAAGTGGCGTCGTGTGTCCTTGAGAGGGATACAAAGAAGCACGCGTTGTATGGATGTAGTATGCTCGGATGCATCCTCGTACGTACTCATTCGTGAAAAATAGAGCGATAAAGGTCAAGTCCTTGCTGGAGATCTCTGAAAGATTGCGTGAAGTGTTTTCTGTCAAGAAGGCTCCGCGTCAATGCGGTTCTTCACTACAGGTCTGACCAGATTCATTGTACGTATGAACCCTGGTCAGGTGGGGTCTCAGTCTCAGTTTCCAGTGAGAGCCTCGGCGGAATCGACGAGGCAGATTACAGACGCTTACACACCAATATATTCGTTTTGACAGGTATTGATTCCACGTATTTCATTACATATGTTGCACCCGAAGCTCGTGTGCAAACAAATCAGTGTACATAGTACTGATATAGCATGATTACCTTTTCAATCGTGGGTCTCATCAAAACGGAGGCACAGAGAAGGCTTCGACGGACGCAAGGCACACAGCCACAGCATGAGCGAACGCGCGCGCGGCTCCGCGGAGTCTACAGTGAAGCAGGAGCAGGACACGCATACCATGGAAGCGCGAGACAGCGGGCTGCTGGTGCTGGACGAGTTCCTGTCGTTTGTAGACGAAGTGGGCGACGTCGTGGGCGTCCCGCACGACGCCCACGTGTCAAAAGTGGGCTCCGACAGGCCTCTGTATGGCCATCCACACGCGTTCGCGGCTCCTATGGGCACTAGTGATGGTACAGTGTACCCTGTGATGCAAGAATTGATGCCCCTGGACGACAAGATGCCCGTCGAACTGTTTGACCAGCGAGACGCCGAGGCGATCTACCACGCTATGGAGCCGGACGAGTACGAGGAAGAGGAGGAGTCGACTGGATCGCCAGCGTGCATGAGTCCAGAGCCGTGGAGCGCAGAGGGAAACGCGCCGCCTGTGAAAGAAAAGAAAAAGCGCCGTCGCCGTCAGAAAGAAGAGCTGGATTACCTACGTGTCCGCGTGAAAGAAATGGAAGACGAGCTCACGCGGCTGCGTGGCGAGGACATCGCAAGCAGCGCCGTCGCAGTGGGCACCGCCAAGGCCATGCAGTTACTACCAGCGACGACGATCGACTTGCTGGCGAGTGGCGACGAAAGTGATGATAGCGAGGCGATTCACCATGGCCAGAAGAAGTCCCAACGGCTATGGGAACGTATTGCTAGCCACCAGAAAGAGGAGACGCAGAAGGCGGTGATGGAAAACATCAAGCTTCGCGCGATGCTGGAAGGACAGATCTCTATTGCGCGCACGTTGGAGTCGGCGCTTCGCAAGAAGCCACGGTTTGGCGTACGTTTTATTTTTCTTGGAGGTTTGATGGAAGGATTTGTGGGGGACTGATTCTTAACTTTTGAACATCAATCAGGCGACCGAGTTGAATCCGTACGTTGGCAAGGGCTCGACGATACGATTGGAAGGAGAAGACGAAGAGCGGATCTACGAGTCGCTTGGCTTGGATCTGGACGTCCAGTACGCGCAAGTGGACGCCGTACTGCAGTCTTCTGGACTCGTCAATGTCCGGAGGGAGACCTTGCTAGGTGCGGAAGTGCGAGCAGACGAAACCGGGATGTTCCTCGAGCACCGAGAGGTCCGTATCGTGCCATTTGCCGTCCACGAAGTCGGCCGAGCCGTGTGGCAGACACTCAGTCGACAGTCCATGCCGCTTCGGAATGGCGTGTACATCTCACGCGATGCCACGGATGACACGGTCTGTGCCAAGATTGTGGATACTTTCAGCCTGCCCAAGGCCAAGGCAGAGACTGTCGTGACGATTCGGCTCGTGCTCAAGCGATTCGTGGAGGAGGAACGCGTCGTGTCCGTGTGGGAATCAGTGGTTGAGACCGTCGGCCCCGTGTGCATCCGACTGCGAGAGAAGGCGTGGAACGTGCTCACGCGTCACTACATGGACGGAGACACAGCCGATGCAAGCGACCGCAAGGAGATGTGTATCGCGCACTCGATCATCCGCGTGTGGCCCGAGATCGCGTCCACTGAAGCCGGACAGAACACCGAGGTCGGCACGCTAACCAACTTGGTGGTCGGCTCGTACCAGCGGAACCTAGGCATCATGGCGCAGATCATCCAGGGTTTGCTCAGTGAAGAGGCGAAGAAACGGCGGGAAGAGCGTGGGGCGTCCCCCTGAGTTGTGGCCTAGCGATGGTCCCGCAGTGTAGTTAGTGTCCGTGGGTTTCGTTATATATCCTTCTGCTAAGTGTGGTTCCCAACCAGTTCATGAAGGATGGAGGTTCCATTACCCAAACACAACAGAAACGTGCAATTTACAAATGATCTTCCTACGATGCAACACAATACCTACCTACCACACAGTGCTCGGTGCGCGAAGCATGGAGCTGTCGAGTGCCGACTCCCTGAGCACCGTGTCCAGCAGAATGCTCTCCACGGACTCGCGTTCCATCTCCAGGTGCACCAGCGCCGTGCTTTGGCACATGTTGCGGACCGTCTCGAGTAGTTCGTACTTGTCGACGCCCGTGACATGGTCGACGACTGGCACCATGACTTCGAAGACTTCGACTTGGGCCATTGGCTTGCCACTGTGTCGCAGGAGGAAGTTGCGCGGAGGGCCAATCACCGTCCACTGGTACTGGCGCAGTGCGAAGTTGGGGATCTCAACGCCCTTCATCTTGACGCCGTCAAACAGAGCCGACTGGACGATCACGACACGCTCTTGCTCACGGTATCGACGTGTTTCCATGCGCACGCGGGCAATGTTGTTCACGTCCAGATCTTTCATCACCGACTCAAACGTGCGACGGATGCATTCGTCCGTTTCCTCCAGAATCTAAACGGAATTCAGTCAGTAAAAAATTAAAAAATCACAAGGAGTTGATCAGAAATGAGACCACGGTACCTGGCCCTGCGTAGCGGATAGCACGCGGATCTTGCGGAGATGGAACTGCCACACGGCGTCACCTGTCTGGTCGACGTCGAATGGCACGACCCGCGAGTCGAGTGCCTCGATGGACATCCGCGGCGTCATCTCGTTCTGGATCTTGAGGTCTCGCACACTCGACGTCAGCGACTCGAGCCGCTCGTCGTTGAACACGGCGGTCGTCTGCAAGTACATGGCTGGGATCGCACGCGAGACCTCAGAAAAGTCGAGCTTGGACAGTGTCGGCAACGGAGGCGCCGGCGTCGTAGTCGTCGTGGGAGACTCCGGATCAGTGTCATCCAGTTCGGCACGCTCGCCTGGCAGCACCAACCTCTTCTGGATCGCTGCCCATTGCTAGCAATCACACACACATCCATCAGCAAACAAATAAACAGTAAAATTATCCTCAAAAACAACGAAGAACCGTACCGAATCCGCCGAGTACTTTCCCAAGTAGCGTCGCAGGCGTCGGAACGCCAGCTTCTGCTCCTTGAGCAACCCGCGCAGCCTCTCGCGCTCTATCTCGGCAGCGCTGGCCTTGCCGCTTTCGTACTTAGCAAGCGCTTGCCACGCCAGCGCTCGCATGTGGCGGATTTCCTTGTCGTTGTCGTGGTTCTTGGGCTTGGGGAAGATGCCGACGCGCGACGTTACACCGCCTTTGACCGACTCCAGGTGGTCCTGCAGCTCCAGCACTTGCTCGCGGAGATGCACGATCTCCTCACGCATACGCTCACGGCTTCGGTTGACCTTGGGACGCCGTGGCTGCAGCGGAGGCAGCACCCCACTGAAGACAGGCGGCTGCTTGGAGCTGCTCACGATCGGAGAGCTACTGTCTTTGCGGGACTCGTTATCGGACACGGAGGACCCGTTCGAGTCGCTTGTTTCGCCCATTACCTCGATGGTGTCGGTGTCCTCGAGGAAAGCCATCACGGCGTGCAGGAGATCGCCGTCTTCCACCGTAGTGGGCGTCGGGATAGGAGTCATTTCCATGGCGTTCACGTTGGTCGTCACTTTCGCGTGTGACATTGGAATCACTCAAGAGGAGGGGCACTATTCGCAGTGTTCAGTTCTTCAATGGGTTGCGGCATGGGGGTCTATTGAAAAATATGTATGTCCCAAACAGACTTGTCGCGTAAATTACGATAGACTATCCTTGCGGCCTGGCTATGTGCAATCGGCGAAGTGCTCGAAGCTCGAAATCGAAGAGACCGCCACGAAACGAGGAAGCAAAAGGTGTAGGCTCGGTGTGAATCGTCCAGTACTCACCGCCGTCAAACAAGATAGCGTCCGATAGAAGACATCTAGAGGACACTTGAATACGAGTACCCGGTTGGATTTGTATCGGTATCACTGTACCAGCAACTCTCGCTAGCCTCAATGACTGGTAGTGTTTGGATGGCGCACGAGAAGTCAGTCGGAAATCGTCCGTCAACTAAATCAAACTTAATTAATGCCATCGAAAGCAAGCAGCTGCAGGAAAAGGTGGGTTGCTGCAGCGTCTTCACGCTTGCCTAGTATGTTTGGTCATGAGCTACATACGTAGCATTGCTCAGCCCCCTCATGCGGTGGAGTAGTCGTCGACATCATAACTTCGCATGATATGTTTACGAACAAAATCAAGTGATCACGATTGACACGTATAAATGGCACTGTAACAATAAAGTTGCTGCTGCATTTGCTCTCACCACTGGGGAGGTTGGACCATCTCCGATCGGAGACCAGCACTCGTCGTCAGCTTTTGCAGCAGGATGTTCTCAATCGATTGCCGCTCAAACTCGATTTGGAGAGTGATCGCCTGGATGCATCCATTCTTCATCGCCTGCCGCAGATTCGCTCCATCGGCACCCTCGAGTGCTGAAATCTGGGGGATCCCCACGCGAAAAGTCTCGATTTGGCTCATGGCGTCGCCACTATCGCGCAAAGCATCGGCACGTGGAGGGCCAATAACTGTCCACTGGAATTCACGGACTGCAAAGCGTGGCACGACGATTCCGCTCACGGTGATCTCGTCCATAATCGACGACTTGATGATCACCACGCGGTTGGGTTCAATGTAGCGGCGAAACTCGGTACGGCCGCGGGCTGTAGCGATCTCCGCGGTGATACCCGCGATCCTCGCTGAATACGTTCGTCGGACGCAGTTCTCGTTCACCTCAAGGTTCTACCGACATGAATAACACTATTAGTACCTCCAAACATCCAGAGCTTGCCGTGCATTCGCCGTACCTCGTTCTCGACAGGCGTGCGTCTGTAGGCCTTTGTCAGGTGATATTTCCACACTGCGTTTGCGGTTGTTGTGAAATCAAACGGTACGAGGCGTGACTCCAGAGCTTCGATCGACATTTTCTCAGTCTCCTCATTCTGGACTCGCAGTTCCCGCAGGTGAGACGTCAGCGAGTCCAGTCGTTTGTCGATAAACAGCCCACTCGTCTGCAAGAACATTGTCGGAATCGCGCGTGACAACTCATCAAAATCGAAGTCGTTGGCCTCGTGGGTCGTGTCCGTCTCCACGATCTCGGCGCCTTGCTCATGTTCGAATTGACCAAGTTCCGCCTTGCTTTCGTTCTGTTGGAAATCATCGAGCCAACATCAACCACATTACATCAATCAATACCTTCGATCAACCACGTCAATCACAACAGAAAATCAACGTACCGATTTTTCAGCGAGCGTCGCAAAGTACCGTCGCATTCGTCGGTACGCCAGCTTCTGCTCCTTGATCAACGCACGCAGTCGGTCGCGTTCTTGCTCCGCCGCTTCTCTTCGCTTCTGATGCGTCTCCGAAATCGCCTGCCACACTTCCGCTCGCAGTTTACGCGACTCCTCAGAGCCAGAATCTTGCTTGGGTACTCGCTTCTTCGCTAGTGGTTCATTCGCTGCATCGGCTGTGTGCTTGTCATTCATCTCACGCTGCAGATCGTCGAGTTGGTCCTGCAACGCCAGCGACTCTTCTCGCAACGCGATCATCTCCTCGCGTTGGCGCTTGTCACTGCGTACAGGCGCGCGCTTAGCGCGTGGCTTGGTCATGCGCGTAGGCTTCTCTAATGGCTTCTCTTGCATTGGCGTCTCCGTGGAGCCATCCGAGTGGTCACCCGAGTCCGACGACGGCGGCGACGGCGAGCTGTTCAGCGAGTCGCTCGTGGTGTTGCCGTGGAACGAATCCGACGCGTCGTGCTCGTCCAGAAAGGACAGCACCGCGTCCAGCACCATCTCTTCGTTCGCTGCATCCGTTGAGTGCTGCGAAGGGCACTGACCCAGGCACACGTCGGCGTCGGGCATGAGCAGCGACTCGTCCATGTTGATTCGATGGCAACTTTGGCTTTGTGTCTGTCTTCGGAGAACTCTGTTTGAAAAATACGCCTGGGTCTTATGAAATATTTCGTCGCCAACCTTGGTGTGACCCACACCAAACGACCAGGTACCCTGCATATGTGCGATCGGACGCGAGTGTGGACTTCGAATTCATCCGTTGTATTCTTTGGCGTTGTCCCCTGCATCGGGGTCTCATGAGATCATCGTCTCCATCGTGGTGTGTAGGGCACTGTCTTTCAAGCCACCGGGCATAGTTCCTGCAATGGAAAGGATAGAAACGGCCTGGTGATAGAGGTAGTGTCGGATTGGCTAGCACCATGAGAATTGCTGGACCATCTCGGAGCGGAGGCGTGCACTTGTCGTCAGCTCTTGCAGCAAAATGTTCTCGATCGACTGTCGCTCAAACTCGAGTTGGAGACCGACAGCTTGCGTGCATCCATTCTTCACAGCCTGGCGTAGCATTTCTTCATCCACGCCCTCCGTATTAGCCATCTGGGGAATGCTGACGCGAAAGATCTCGATTTGGCTCATGACATTGCCACCGCCGCTGAACACGTCGGCTCGAGGAGGGCCGATGACAGTCCACTGGAACTCGCGGATGGCAAATTGCGGCACCAGCATAGAGTTTACAGCGATTTGGTCCATGATCGACGACTTGATAATCACGACCCTGGTGGCTTCCACATAGCGGCGACATTCAGTTCGACCACGCGCAGTCGTCACTTCCTCGGTGACGCCTTTAAACAAAGCTGAAAACGTTCGACGCACACAGTTCTCGGTCATCTCGAGTTTCTACAAACGTCACCACAAGCGTCAGCTCGTCATGCTGTATCCATAGTCCTCTTCAACCAAGTAATATGAAGCTTGCCTCGTTTTCACTTGCGGTCCGTCGATACGCCTTGGTCAAGTGGTGCTTCCACACAGCGTTTGCAGTTGTGACGAAATCAAACGGAACGAGGCGTGACTCGAGAGCTTCAATCGACATCTTCGCAGTCTGTTCATTTTGGACTTTCAGATCTCGAAGATGAGATGTGAGTGAGTCCAGTCGTTTGTCCATGAACAGACCACTCGTCTGCAAGAGCATTGTCGGAATGGCGCGCGACAACTCGTCGAAATCGTCCTCTCCAATCGTGCTGCGCGAATCCGTTTCAATAGCTTTCGAGTGTTCCCGGAGTTCGCTCAGTTCCACCGCACCTTCGGTCTGTATATAGTCAGTCATTCAGTACAGCAGCTACCGACAACAGTAGAAGACAACCCACGCACCGCTTTCGCAGCGAGGGTCGCGAAGTACCGACGCAGTCTTCGGTACGCCAGCTTCTGTTCCTTGATCAACGCTCGCAGTCGGTCGCGCTCTTGCTCCGCCGCTTGTCGTCGCTTCTGATGCGTCTCCGAGATCGCCTGCCACACTTCCGCTCGCAGCTTCCGTGATTCCTCAGTGCTAGTGTCTTGCTTGGGTACTCGCTTCTTTGCTGATGGTCCATCCACTGATTCTGCGTGTGCATCGAGCATCTCACGCTGCAAATCGTCCAGCTGGTCTTGCAGAGCGAGCGACTCTGCTCGCAATGCGACCATCTCCTCGCGCTGGCGCTTGTCACTGCGCACAGCAACACTCTTTATCCGCGGCTTGATATTGCGTGTGGGCTTCTCAATTGGCTTCACTGGTTCAGGGGCTTCGGAGGAGCCGTCCGAGTCACCGGTTTCCGACGATGTTGGCGACGGCGTCCTGGTAAATGACGCGCCGTGGAGAGCATCTGAGGCCTCGTGCTCATCCAAGAAGGAAAGTACGGCGTCCAGCACCATGTCGTCATTGGCGGAGTCCATTACGTGTTGAGGAGGACACGGCCCTGTACACAAATCGCCGTCGGGCATGAGCAGTGAGTCGACCATATTCACGGCAACTTGCGTTGGGCTTTCGGCTCTGAGAAACATTTCCCCTCAAAATGATGTGGACCACAAGATGCAAAAAATTGCGTGTAAATTACGACTCGTTTACGCAATCGGCAGATTAGTCTGATCTGAGCTGTGGAAAACATGATCGGTATTTTTCGCCAATGCATGTCACATATCTTTCCGTAAATTACACAAGGTAATTTACGCGTTTGCCCTGGCCTGGCTATGTGACGAAAGACGCATTGCCAACATTCGACCTTGAAGGAAGGCCGATGAAGACACGCCAATGCAGACGCAAAATAACTCCACCACCCCAGCAACCCACTCAGTAGAACCACGCTTTATCTAATAGCCATTCAAGATTGTCCCTAAACAAACCTATTTACCACCAGTGTGGCTGCTATCCATTCACAACGCGTGCGGTGCTGCCCACTGCGGAAGCTGAAGCATCTCGCGACTGAGGCTCGCACTCGCCGCCATGGTCTTCATCAGAATATTCTCCACCGACCGGCGTTCAAAATTCAGTTGAAACTTGACAGCGTCAACGCAGCCGACCTGGATAGCTCGTCGCAGTGTCCTGTCGTCGACTCCTCCGAGCTCTGGGTTCGAAGGGATTGAGACGCCGAACACCTCCACTTGGGTCGCAGTCTTGCCGCTGTCTCGAAGAATCGCGAGGCGAGGAGGACCGACGACCGTCCACTGGTATTCACGGATCTCAAAATCTTGGATCGCGATGCCGCCGACTTCGATGCGATCCAAAATGGAGGACTTGACGATCACAGTGCGGTTGCCTTCGTCGAATCGACGGATCTCCATGCGGCCTCGGCCTTTGGTGAGTAATTTGTTGTCGTCCTCGACCGTAGCGATGAACGTTCGACGAACACTCTGTTGCGAAAGATCAGCTGACTATAGCCCACAGTGTGAGTAAAGAGTAATACGTGGTGTTAAAATGACAGAGCTTCTTACCTGGTCGAAGCCTGGAATTCGGCAGTGGGCCTTGGAGATGTGATACTTCCACACTGCGTTGGCAGTAGTCGCGACATCAAACGGCACCACTCGCGACTCGAGCGCCTCCACGGACATGCGTGACGTGTGCTCGTTCTGGACTTTGAGATCCCGAAGTCCCGAGATGACCGAGTCCAGACGCTCGTCCTTGAACAACGCGCCAGTCTGCAGCAGCATCGACGGAATGGCGCGCGAGATCTCCTCAAACTCGGCGTCGTCCGAACTGGAAGAGCTGTCCGTAAGTACGTCGACCTCGTCATCCGTCTTGGCGCTTCCAACTTCGGCCGCAGCGTGCTCCTATCATATTCCCAAAGCAAAGTCCTTCGTCAGTGTTCCATCGTGGAAACCACCCTGTCAAACGCCTTCTACTCACAGTCTTGGTAGCGTGTCGAGCCATGTAGCGACGAATAGCACGGAATGCCAGCTTCTGCTCTTTTATCAGCTCACGCAGGCGGTCGCGCTCACGCTCAGCAGCCTCCCGACGCTTCTGCTGAACCTCCGTGACTGCTTGCCACGCGTGGGCGCGAAGCCGACGCAGATCCATTTCACCGGCTTCCTCCTCGGCGCGCTTCTTGGCCTGTGGCGGGCCTTCATGAGACCGCATGAACTTGTTCTTCAGCTCTGTGAGTTCGTCTTGCAGTGCCAATGACTCCTCGCGAAGCGCCAGCATCTCCTCGCGCTGCCGCTTGTCACTACGGACAACGACTCGCGGTGGTGAGGTCTTCGTAGAAGCAGGATCACTGGCTGTACGGTTCGACCCATCCCCGTCGGAGTCGCTTGTTGCAGACGACGACGCGGAGTCCACAGGCGACAAGTCTCCCAGTGCACTGAACGCGTCGTGCTCGTCGAGGAACGACATGACGGCCTTGAGCACGTCGTCTCCATCAACTGCCGAAGCTTGGTCGTTGCTTGAGCTCATGGATACTGGAGATGTGATTGATCTTGACGTCGTAGATTTCGTTATGGTGACGGCGAGTCTTTCTCAACGAAGACAAGGCCACGAGGAGGAGGAGACCCAAAAATAGGAAGACGACGGCTGTGTTGACCTGGAAACTTTTGGTTCGACAGTGGGTGAAATCTAATCGGGAAATATACCAGACAGACCTCACAGCCTCTCTGTTTTGATTTCCTGGTGGAAAATGATGGCTGCCACGAACCTGTCTTGTAAAAAAAACTCAAAAACGACAGTGAAGGTCAAGAGTTTTCATAAAAAGCCGCGTACAAATCTTCAGTCTTCGTGTACCCATCTTCACGTCCTCAGCAGTTGAAGGCGTTGAGCGCCTTGATTGGTCTGGGTGCCCATACAACTTCCTTGAAAGAACCGCAGCCTCCAAGTCTATTATTCACCTTCACACCGGTCTTCTGACTAGGCTTGACCAAGCTCATTGTGCTGAACGGTGAGTCTGTCGTGTGGTCTAGTTTGCAGACAATTTTTGAGGCGTCGGATGGATGGGGATGTGAGTGTCAGGCGAAAAGGCTCTGAGGGTTTTCTTTGCACACAAATCCAGTTGTGAATTGCAGCCGCCGTCTCGCAACCAGTGACGCACCACGCCTGACCACTGGCGCAGCCTCGTTGGCTTCAAGTTACCCTGTACTAAACACCACCAACCAACTAGAACACGCGTCCCTCACCGTCCAATGCATCATCCAAGCTGTCCGATCCCGTGCATCATCACTAAATTTATACTAAACAGTGGGATGGATTGGAAGTTGTTGAGGGTGTGTGGTCCCCCGGCCTTCACCAATGGTGGGAGGGAGGACGCAAAGCCGGTCTAGAGACAGAGGCCAACGATGAAGGGCGTCCAACAACGTGAATCGTGCAGCGAAGCCGGATCTGGCATCATCTGAGACGCAATTCCTGGTCCAAAACTTAGAATGCCCTAGAGGCTCCACGATTCTTTTCAAAGGAGCCTGCTTATCAAAGCAACACATCGTTATTTCACGTGAAGAGGAGTCTATTGAGATACTGTAGACTGTAAGGCGCCAAAATTTCCAACGACATGATGGTTTGGACGTAAACTAAACGAATATTGGCGTGGACTTGACCCCTTCAATCCCTCGTCTGAGAGAAGGATCGAGCTTCGAGATCGCCAATTTCTAGTGAAAACAACCATCGTTAATGCAAATTTTCCAACATCCTACCATGAAAAATCAGGTCGCCTTACAGTCTTCGACGCGTGCCGGTTCATGTATCGGCGGATGCCTCGGAGTGCGATCTTCTGCTCCATAATGAGCTCACGAAGTCGATCGCGCTCGTGCTCGGCCGCCTCTCGCCGCCTTTGCTGGACCATCGTGACTGCTTGCCACGCCGACACGTGGTATCGATGGAGATCTGTGTTGGTCGAAGTTGGTTTGCTCGAACCAGTGTAAGTCGGACTCGGTCCTCGCAATTGATCCTTCTTGAGCTCCTGGAGTCGCTTCTCGAGTTCACCGACCTCCTCCCTCAAATTCGCGAGCTGCTCACGCTTGCGCTTATCACTTCGCACTAAGACCCGTGGACGCTGCGGTGGAGAGGGCACGGTGTCCGCTGGTTCGGCTGTCAACGGACTCCAACTCGATGATAGCGATGAAGAGGAGGACGCCGAAGGATATGCAATGGTGGCTTCGATCGTGGACGCGAAGCCCTCGAAGATTCTTCGCTCGGAGTCCATCGAAGCCAAGTTGTCTGATGTGGCTTCGAGCATCAATGAGATGGCGTCGTGTTCGTCGAGAAAGAGGATCACAGCCTGGAGCACGTCTTCTTCATCCGCTAGCATTGGCGGCAGGTAGTTACAGTCGACTGCGGCTTCACACATTTCGGCCGCCTTTGAAATCTTCGAGTCCTTGTTCTGATGGTTGTCTCGTAACGCGTTCCGGTCGCGGATGGGCTCAGGACAATCGAGTGGCTCAGTTCAACGAGGACAGCTCTTGGGAAATTGGGAAATGAGAACTGGAGAGCCCTGCTGGCACTATCCTTAACCTCGACAACCCTGAACGTCGGTAGGACTTGGCTGTCCTTTGGAGGGGTGCTGGACTTGCTGGATCTTCCTCCCGCGAGGTAGGAGAGGACAAGGTGGTTGAGTGTAACGTAGGGATTTCAAACCTACCTGCTGTGCTGTACGACTCGACCTTTCTCCACCCTCAGTCTTCCTTTCCTGACACTTGGCGCTTGCTGCTTTGTGCGTGAAGTTGTGAAATTCCAATCAACAAACCCTCATGAAGTTGATCTCGACAGCTACCGTACACACCCCTAGAAGATGATGGCTTCCGCACTTCTTTCACCACGATTGGGCTCGAGATCTGTAAGCCTACGACTTTCGTGACACTGAAAAGTCTGTCTCCC
Organism: Pythium coloratum; assembly: GCA_023337545.1. NCBI lineage: Eukaryota > Oomycota > Peronosporomycetes > Pythiales > Pythiaceae > Pythium > Pythium coloratum. The sequence goes on along the minus strand of JAADXE010000487.1, from coordinate 8,816 downwards.
AATTGCCTGGTTAGTCTTCAACACAGCCTCCCGGCTGTGTCGTTGTCACGGAATCCACATTCTCAGGCCAATCAACAGGGGATGCCTGACCCAGACTTGGCTGCCAAGAAGGGCATTTCTGAGATCAGACACAAGTTCCTCCATTTCGTCATTTTTCGTCACTAAAAACTCAAATATCCGTCGAGAACTGGCTTCGACGAGCGGCTTTTGCAGTTGAAACTTTTTAGGAAACTCAAAACACACAGCAGAATGAGATTATGTTTCAATTCTCGCTGACGCAACCCTGGGGGAATGCTCCAAATAAGCGAGCAGCGAGTGATCGAAGACTACAGTACCGAGTACAAGTTTTAGAGAGAACCCGAATGGATACGGAATCTCTTCGCCGGCTGGTCAGGAAATGGCGCATCCCTCGGTTTAGTTAAACGATCACGCTCAAGGAACGATCCGATGTGGCTCCGAATATTACGATATGTCTGTCTACATCGTGAGTGAAAGTCAGTGCACCTGGAACTGGAAGCCTGCTTGAAACATTCTGGCATGTGGAGTTTGGAGACAACGTGTGTTGGTGAATCCGCGTTATAGTAAATGAAGAATGGTATCCATGCCCCTCTGCTCTCGACGTAGTGCTGGTGTCTTGGGAATCACCTTTAGATGCATAGCATTCAAGCGGGGTCAGTGGCCGGAGTCGATCTAGTCGCACCTCTGCAGTCCAAGGGGACTTGGATGTCGAAACCGACTACGTTTATCATTCAGACAACAGCAGATATAGTTGGTCGTTGGTCAAGCGCACTACCATGCTCGTCGGCTAAATGCTGGAGCGTGTGTACAGTGTGGACCTAGCATAATGGACAAATTGTCAACCGATTGCTCTCGAGCCCATCGATTCATAATGCAATCGTACAGTTTTTGATATGTGGCGGGCCAAGAAGCGCCGAAAGCTGCGGAACACGAGTTTTTGCTCTTTGATTTGCTGGAGAAGTCTCATGTGCTCTTGCTCGGATGCCTCGCGCCGCTTTTGCTGGACTTGTGTGATAATCTGCCAAGTATGCGCGCGTAGATTTGTTAAGCTTAGGTCACCGCAGTCATTCGCCGTCGATCGCTTATTCGTCGGTGATAATCTGTCATCGGTCTTTCGAAATCGTTTCCGGAGCTGCTCGAGTTGACTCTCCAACATCTCAGACTCGACCCGTAGATCTCTCAGTTCTTCACGTTGCCGCTTGTCGGTCCGTTGAGGTCTTCGCGTCGATTTGTCGACATCTTCTTCACTGGAACTCGGCACACCTGGCTCGGATGCTTCAATATCTTCATCGCCATCAAGGCCCACATGACGATCGAGCAAATCGGGCTCGCCTAGCTGAGTGAGCACGTCGTCTACAAACGCCAGAACTGTCGAGAGCTCTTCATTGCGCTTCACTGAGGATCTCGGAGTACGTGGGTAACAGTAGACGACGTCGCCAGACATCGTGGCGAGGCGATCCTACTGTAGTTCGGGTTGGTTGGGCACTGGGCACACTATGTCGGAATGAATATAGATGGCCGCCTCCAACTCGTGCTCTCCAACCGACGAAAACGATAGAACTTCATCAGTCTGCAGTGCAAAAGACTGACATCCTAAACCAAGACAACAGGGAGACGGCCGCTTGGTGAGGCGACTGGAAAGGCCAGCAGCTCATGAAATCTAAACAGGAAAAATACCGACAAGGATCCTGTTGTTTGACGATACCCGCTGAAAACGATATGATAGCGATTGGTGCCTACCAGTTTCGTGCCGCCAGTTGTATGGCAAGAGACTCGTTGATCTGCTGGAGTGGATAATGGCATCCCAGTTGTCGAGCACAGGTGCTATAAAGACCACACATCAGATGTAACTCACACTCGTTGTGGTTGCCCAGACAGAACTCAAGCGCTCCATCGGAGTGGCGAATCCACGTCCCACTGACGATTGCGCGTGTGGGGCTACCACACCTGCGAATCGATGTTCCACCGAAGATTGCGACGCGTATTTACTCCAATCACACGTCCAGAATTGAGTCCATTTTTTCGAACTCAATCAACGGATCACGTATTCACCGAGCTGCAAACATGAACAATGTGATTGGCTGGTTTAGGTATGTACATTCTAATCTTAGGGTTTAGGGTTTACCCATTTCGAGCGCCTATCAGACTGCTAGGGGAGTCCTCCTAGACGATCTCCAGTGGAACTCTTGCTCCGTTGGCCATTAAAGGTACTCAGTTGAAAAAATTCCAGGCTGCTAGCCTAACAGTGAGGACCGGACGACTCCGAGTATGTGCGAGGGGCAAGGCTGTAGCGAGACACCGAGCCTCGTGGAGAGAGAAGCCTCATTCGAGGCTCTCATGGTATTCCTCGACGAAAACCACGACGCCATCGCTTCGATGATCCAGTCGACGACGGAGACGGCGTTCTTCTGTGAGCTGCCCAACAGTTGCGATGAATCCAAGGCATACTCTCAGAAACCGTGTCCAACGCATGCAGCGCAGCCGCCGCGCACACGCAGTGCTATCCATAGTGGTAAACGGCGGCGACAGGAGCTAACTGCTCTTCGGGCAGAGGTAGCTCAGCTCGAGGAACAATTGAAGCGACTCAAGACTCAACTCGACGAGGAGACCTCGTCAACCTCAACTCTCGGGTGGCTCCATACTGAGACCTGGCAGGCCGTCACGCTAGCTCAGCAACAGCGGAGGAAGGCCGCCGAGAAGGAACGCGAGCGTCTCCGCGAGCTCGTGAGAGAACGAGTAGTCGTTGCTCAAGGGATCTACCCATACGTCTGCGGTCACGTACCCAACGATGATGTTAGTGTGTGAGTTGATACAGTCAATATGAGCTTTATGGTGGATAGCTCCATACGCTAAGCATTGTAGATCTGCTCTTGGGCCATCCTCTGGATCTGATGTACATTCGCTGTTGTTACTCACAAAAAGCTGTGCGATCGAGTGTCACGCATCTAAAATACACTGGAAGGGAAGAGACGGATGACGCACGAAATTGGAGACGTTTGATTATGCATTGGATGGGCAGTTGCCTCTCTACACGGATCAGTGGCGTGTCTGCCCGTCAAGATGACAACGAGTACGGTTTGTTGAACTCGGGGGAGACACCAGGCTCCACGCAAACCAGACCTCGCGGGGTTGTGATCCTCGGATTTGCTCAGAAAGCAACTGCAGGAGATTCATAAGGTACATGTCATTTTGAGATCATAGTCAGAATCAAGTAACGCCTATCGGACATCAACATGGCTCCAGTAGTGATGGATGTGGAGTCAAAGAGCCGGCCGTGAGCCATTCGTGCCCCAATTCCAAGATCGACGCCCTCACGTCTGAACGCAGACAACGGATTCATACTTCTAGGGTGGGGTGTAAATTACGGTACTTGGAAGTGTAGGAGAACACCGCTCTGGTCAGAAGTGGGCACGGCCTTAATCCCTTTTTCCAAAACCGAAGGAAGGTCATTCATTGCGTTCCGTCTAGCGAATGCTCGTTGCTGGCAGCATTCGACTTCAACAGTGTTCAAGTCGGGTTCGGTTTTCCGTGATTTTGATTGGATGGTGGAGTTGGCCTATTCTATTCGACGATTCCATATTTCTGATTGGATATTGGAGGCTTCAACACGGCTGGCCAGTGGTTTCCCAACCAAGGATAGGACACAACAGCGTGATGGGGCAGACATCGAGATGTGTTGTTCCTGCAGGTCAGACACTGCATGTGGATGAGTCCCTTCCTTTACTGAACCTGCACATCCGGTGGTAAACTCACAACCCGCAACACGCGGAATTACAGTCAGGCGTTCCGCTGGAGCCAATTCCTGCTGAAAATGATGGGTTCATCTGGGAAACAGGCGCTAGCACGAGTCTTCAACATTTGTGGACTAATCCGAGTGTAGCTGTACCAGACTTTGATTCTGTGAGGCAGCGTGAAGCCTTCGTCAACGTCCCCATTGCCAGTCTATCCATGGAACAAACCGGAGATCCCCCCATCGCAGGCCTCGTGTCCAGCAACGTGCTTTCCAGAAACCACGCGACCCCGCAATATCGGATAGTGGGAGTGATGGGAGGCAACAGCGGGAATGTCAAACACAGGATCTGGGATTCTAGGTGTGTTGCCGTCAGTTGAATGTTCTGCCACTGAACGATACGACGGCAAGAGCAAGTTGTCGTTCATGCATGTACTGTAGTTTTATAGAATTCTGACACTAATTGTATCCTGCCCTTGCATTGAACCTGGTTTACACTTGGCACACCTCACTGAATGCTGCTTCCGTCTCGTGGCTGGTGATGAAGCTGTGCATCTCGAGCACTGTGAGTGTGTGTTGTTCGATCAGCGCGCGTAGTCGACCACGCTCTAACTCAGCAACCGCGCGACGCTTCCGTTGGGCGTCCGCAATGGCTCTAGATGCGTGTATCTCTACCCAACGCCGCTCTCGATCGGCCGATCTCTCGTCGTGCCACTTCTTGAGCTGATTCAGACGCTCTTGTAGGATGGCCGACTCTTCTCGCAGCGCCGTGATCTCCTCTCGCCTTCGCTTGCCAGTGTGCACGCCGACTCGCTCTGGTTGTCTTGTCTGTGCCTTCTTTGATGTCGTGGTGGGCTCGTGCTTGACACCATCAGCTTGAAGTGCTTGGATTGTTGCGGAATCGGCGCTTGTTGCCGGAGACAGCATGGAAGCGAAGTCGTGCTCGTCGAGAAACAGCTTTAGTACCACCATTTCATCGGCTCCATCTTGCACAGTCCGAGTCTCTCCACTGTCTTCGTTCTTACACATCTCGTGAGCTTTTCGTAGTGACCAGGGTCCTTTCAATCGCACAATGACACCAGAAAACGAGTGCCCGTCGAGACGCTGTGTCTTCTGAGTCGGTGCCATCGACTCGGTGGTGCACTCTGTAGTGGCTTCCTGGACATCCGGACCGCGCATCCTTCAATCCAGAGAGCTCCCGCTTCCCGCACGGCTGCCTTGACAGACTCTCCACTATGGACTGATGCAACTTGTTCCTGTTCAGCATGTGTGAAATTCGATCTGGTTCCACACCAGGAACAGCGCGTTGCTCATACATAGTGAAAGCCTTTCAAAGATGATGGATGGCTGCATCGGGTAAAGAAGGAACTGTGACTAGCCGCAATGGTTTTGATCTGCCATGGTTGTCGGTCTTGCCAGGGTAACCATGGTTGTGGACACACACTTACTTTGCCTTTGCAATGGCAGGCCGCGTGGGTGCATCCACCAACGCAATGTACTGTTGCGTTCGATCGTGTGTGACTTGTACTGTACACAGACGCAAGTGGTCTTGAAGATGTTCAGGACGCATTTGGCCAGCGGACACTTCTGAGGTGATTGCATCCCACGAGGCTGGGTGAGATCAACCCCTAAGACGAGTGTACTTAATGGTCCTTGAAATGCACACTTAAGTGCGGGGGTTGGCATTGAGGCAAGTAAATCACCGGCGTCAGAATGGATTTCTCGACATGTGGTCAACGTAGAGTGAGCGCACTGGGCACATCGGATGCTTTCCCCCTAACTCAAGGGCGATCAGCGCGGTGGATGGTACTCTACAACAATTTTGATCAGATCATCTCTGGCTAGAAATGGGAAACCACGATAGCATTCGCACCGCGAGGCTCAATTACTTCGGTGGCCACGTCAGGCACTCTGGTGTCACGGCAGAGGCAGCTCTGCAGAGAGACTGCACTACGTCCTGGGTCAACCTGCCGACGACGTGACCTTCCGCCTTGACTTTGGTAATCCAAATGAAGCTAATGTGGTATAGTGAACAAACGGCAACTGAAAGCTACCTTTGAACTTGCACTCCAAACAGTGCGGGTGCAACGGTTCTCTTCGTACTCCACATTGCTCGCAAGTCTTCCATCCCACGAACTCCTATCGATTTCAAGTCGCTATGAGCTGCACTGGGGATTCGTGGCAAGCCGTGCAGTGTGGCCACGTTTTATCACCAGGCTTCTCGAGACTATCTCACGACGTTCACGTCTTTCATCGTATTTGTCCAGAGATCCATGATGGTGCAGCTGTGCGGCGGCGGTGTCGGGAGGTCGGTACTGACGCAGCTTAGCCACATACTCTACACTGCAGGTTGCGTGTTGCTTGCGGTAAATCACACAGTGAGTGGCAGGTTTCTGTGTGCCAGGGGAAATCGAACATGTAGCACTGCACGCACGCATACCAACCGCTACTGTGGTATGGAGGATGTTGGATCTCAACAACGTGTAGATCACGCATTCAGACCAGAACGTATCGTTTCAGTCTGTGCTCGTGCTTCCTTTCCAAGGATCAGGTCTGCCATGTATCATATTATACTGGTTCAGTACCAGAGACCATTGGCGACAGTGCATTTTGTGAAAAGCGCTTTTACGTCGGCTCAGACGTCCGAGTGTGAGGAGGAGAGGTGAACCACGACTGCAGTATGGAGGGTAGCCGTCTCTATGGAAGGAATTCGATGGAACTGGGGCCAGTGAGAGCAGGATTGTTCAACGTGACAACGCATTTGCGTCAGTCGGATCCAGCACGCCGCGTCTTGGCGACAGTCGCGCGTCCAGCAAAACCCGGATCCAAAAGGTCACGCGAACTGTCGAAGAGCCGCGACAGCGGGCATGTCGTCGGTGACTACTTCGCAGCAGCCACTATCAATGGTGTTGTGATACAATGGACGACGCGAACTCACCAATGATGAACTACCCTAAAATGTCATTGCCGCGACTTTTCAAAACAGAAATTGCCAAGAAATCACGCCGTGCGTCACTGGCCTCCCATTTCGAGCCCAGTACTTCGAAGTAGTGTAACGTACCAAAATTTAAACAATCAAGTGCCGGCGAGTGCCTTCATGCAGCAATCACAGCATCGAATGGCGTTTGTGTCGTTCGATTTTGTGGAGACCACAAAATCACACTTGAAACAGCCATGTGTGTACCCATGCTGCCTTTCCACGCGCTACATCTCATGTGATATATTCAGACAAACCCACTGCTGACCGACGGGACGGGCACTGCAATTCAAATTCGACGAAATCTTAAAAATACAGACAAGCTTGCTGAAATATACAGAAGACTAGTTCACCCCTCCGCTAGGAGCAAGAGACCATGCGGAGGGGGGTAGGGTACCCCCGGAGCATGATCGATTGCGACCCACGCTGTCCAGAATTCATGATCCAAAGCCAACAACCCTGTAGCGGAGCGAAGGGCGCTATCTCCCGAGCGTTTAGCGGAGCGCAGCGTAGCGGGCGCGAGCGCTACACGCCGGAGCGATAGCTTCGGAACGATAAATCAACATGTCGCCTATCCCTGTGACGAGGCATTTCTGTAGTTCTAAGTCGGTTTCTGTAGAAGTCATCTTTTTCCTGTACTTTTCAGCTCCTGTCTTCAAATTCAAAAACTCCAGTATTTTTTAGGAGATACACCGTAAAATGAGCTGGACGTCCAGTGCCACTTTACTTCCACGTGGGCGCACCCATGCGGCTGTTGAAATCCGCGACAATACCTACAATTTCGCCACCACCAGCTGGAGATCCTCTCGTTCCCTCGGGGTCACTTCCAGCCACATAGCAGAGCTCACCAGTTGCTAGTATCCGCCAGCCGCATGGGTCCGGCCTGTCCCGATCAGCATGAAGACGCACTGCTCCCACTTCCTCACTGCTCAACTCTCGGCCTTCCAGCAACAACACCTCCACGATGAGTACGACGAAGATCACACTGGTGATGGGCCTTGCACTGCTTGGGCTTTCGACGGTCCAGGCAACGGGCCTCATGGGCTCAGCTTGCGAAGACGCCGGGGCTGGTGATGTGAACCAAAAGACGTGGAGTTTCGAGCCTGTGCGATCCATCAAGGTCCGTGTCCAGGGCAACTTACCAGTGTGGGATGCCGAGCACCAGGCCTACGTCTCCGGTTTCGGAGCCAACTTTGACGAAAAGTACCGTGGCGTATTGGACACTGTCAACATGGCGTCCGTCGAAGGCGCGTTCAAGTACGTCCAGTCCGAGTGTATCAACTACTACGACGTCAAGGACCTCAACTGCAAGCGCAAGAACAACATCCAGTACGTCGTGTTTTATGAGACCGTCATAGCTCAGCCTCGCGCCGCCATGGCGAAGTACCAGCGTGGTCTGGATAACTCACCGATCGAACACTGTCCGTACATCCCGATGGACGGCGGCCAGTGCACGCCTACGAACGGTGTGATCCCCAAGTACTGTGACGAGTACACTGGCGCGAACGGCACGCCGAAGCTGGGTTTCTGTATCGGCGGAGACCTTCGCGACAAGGAGTTCCTCGCACCGTACCCGGACACGTACTGGTACTCGTTCCCCAACAGTTGTCCGTTCAAGGTGTGGAACGACAAGACTGCGGCGTGTCGTGCGTCGGACGCTGGAGGTCTGTGTCCATTCGGCACGAAGCCCGACGGTGTGAACTGCACGTTCTCCTTTGAGCTGCTGGGCTGGGTGAAGCTGGACGATGTGATCGGCATCACGTCGATGGTGAACCCAAAGACCAACGCCACGTACAGCAACTACACGGAGTTCTGCCAGGCCGGCGGTATCGAGTACAAGGTGAGGGCGGACGCTGTGGCCCAGACGCTGACCGTAGAGGAGACGCTGCCTTTCTGGAGCAACCCGTCGAGCCGTGAGGCCAACAGCCAACGAGCTGCCAAGCTCGTGGAGGCGTACAACAAGCAGGTCTCCACCAGCGCCAAGACCTCGGACGGCGGTGTGATGAAGCCGCTACCGACTGCTGCGGCTTTGACCAAGGCCAACCCAGCTTGTTACAAGAACAACGTGCTGTGCGCGACTTCCCAGTATGG
>JAADXE010000486.1:0-23670 GCA_023337545.1 Pythium coloratum | reverse complement strand
GTGCTTCCCATGACTCAGAGATTGCTTGATTTTATTCATCCATCCGGTGAGTCACTTCGGTAATTTTCATTTGATTTTTGCCATTTTTTTGGCCAATGAAAATTAGCCATGAATGAGCCCTCCGTTGCTGGCGGATTTCGATGCACGGAAAAACAAGCCCGGCTTGCGAGAGTCGACTGGTGGGCTCACAATTTCGTACTTAAAGGGGACAAGCCCTTGAACCTGACGACGAGGGCTTGGAGTTTCACCTTAAAACCTTGTTTGCAAGGTTTTGAGGGCTTACAACCCATCGGGCTCGTAGGCGGCGTGGTACATCGTCATCGGTCACACGCAAGATATACTGTAGGTGTTGTCATCCAGCATGCATTACAGTAACGGTAGTTGCTTACATGAAGCTAAAAAGGATCAGGACTGTGCACCGCTGTGTTGACATGTTGGCACGAGGGTTTCGTACGCTTAAAGTACTCCACTTATTTTAGTCTTCTTGCCGCCGATGCTCCATCTCATAGCGAACTCGCCACAGCATCAACATCACCGTGATGTCAACACCCGGTGCGGCTTCCACGTAGTACTCGTGCGATCGAAAGGAACCTTTGCTCGCCTGGTAAATCCGTCCAACAGCCTGGAATCTGCTGCTTGTGCGGTCGTCGCGTTTGTCCAGTGGAGGAAGTTTGGTTCGTCCACGTTCAAGATATACGATGACCACATCATCGTACGAGTTGCCCTCGACGATCATGCGGCATGCATCCCCAGAGAGTCGATCGTGGAAGTCCGCGAAGATCACGGACGGCGTCGACGAGTGATACTCGAATCCTATCCGATAGCTTTCCGTCTCCGTCTGATTACCATCAAACACTCGCTCCGTGCAAGAAAACATGAGACCCTTCATGCTCATGAGCTCACGTCCGTTGGGAGTCTCGAGCGATCGTCTCGACGAGAAGGAGTGCATCTTGGACTGGAACATGAGCTCGTTGCTGTGGGAGTCGAAGACGTCGATATCACGGCGGATGGAAACGGGCTTGATGCGAAGAGAGGTGGCCTTCTCGGAGACAACACCGTTGTCAGTAGCTAGGAATGGATTGGCTTGGGCGTACAGCGGTACTTCCAGGCGCTCAATGGTCGACGGAGAGCTGCCCATGCTTGTTCGGTTGCGGTCTTAATGAGGTGGTTAAGCTCGACGTGGTAGAATCTGGAATGACCTCGCTGAGCAGTCGTCGGACCCCTCTACCAAAGGGCTCTGGGTACAGTACTAGTAGTTGGAGCCTGATCTACAGAGTGTACCGGCAGTGACCTCCCCTGTGTGTCAACGCATCCATTTCGCGGCCGCACATCATCGTGTCCACTTGGGAAACTCGGTGTACCCATGATTGGCTTGTCATTTTTGGGAGTGATGGTGGCCCTATAAACCGATTGATCGAACTGATGAATGTGCAAAATTCGGAAATTACTTCGTAAAAAACCTGTGTAAATTGATGCCGATAGTGGTATTCATGCCAAAAATTCGGCCCTATCGCCAAATTTTTGGCGTCAAGTTCAACGTTCGTCAGATACTGACCAGAGCGAAGCGAGGGTGAAAGTCTCGACTTGAATTAATGGGTCCACATACTAGTATCAAAGCCAATACTGTAGTCAATACACTGGGTACTGTAGCGGCGTTTAGAAGTTTGTTTACGACGACTCCTCGTTCGACTCAGAGCGATTATACGACCACCTCCACTCGGTACTGTACCGGTAAGAGAGTGTCATTCCTTGACGACGAATCAAGGGTAGACGCCCAACATTCACGTCGTTGCGACTAGTGACGTTCTTTGTAGGCGTTCATGTCTTCCACGTTATCCAGCAAACGGAAGGAAGCGGTCGCCGCACGATCCGCTCGGCCAACGGTGTTCCGCAACTCACGCGTAAGCGTCCACACACAAGAACGCCTGCAATGTTTTCGATGGCTCCGATGTGAAGAGTGAACCGATATTAACGCTCGTGGCGTCCCGGAAGGTCGGCTTTGACCCCGTGGTGTACGCCGAGTTCTACGACCGCACGAGCTCCACAATGCAGGGTGAGAAGTGCCACGTCTTCGTTGTAGGAGCCGAAAACGATCGCTTTGTCTGGCGTATCTGGAGTGCGGGGAACCACTGACATCACTGAAGAGAGTCAAGAATCACGCTAACCCGAAAGCCGTACCTGTGGGCCGCATCCGTCGACCGAAGGCTGGTGGGGTGATTGCCGAAGGACATGAGAAGGTATACATCAACGGAGGGGCTGGTGTGGATCTCACTCTTCTATCGATGTTGTGGTTCTTACGCTACGAGATTTACTTCGAAGAGTTGATTCGTCGCGATGGAGTCGATAGTAACGGCGTTGGCGTTAGCAGCGACGGTGGCTTCTAGATCAAACAATAGGATAACAACATTACGTATCCGCAATTTTGAAAAATGTACAGCACAAGAGAATGGCACTTACTCTCCAGAGAGCAAAGAGAAGGTAGGAATGACACTTGAGATTTAGGAACTTGAGATTTGGGAGCTACTATATTTAATCAGATTCCCGCCGGTACTCCATCTCCTAGCGAACACGCCACAGCATCAACATCAGCGTGACCTCAACACCTGGGGCGGCTTCCACGTAGTACTCGTGCGATCGGAAGGAACCTTTGCTCGCCTGGAAAATCCGTCCAACAGGCTGGAAACGACTCGTATTGCTTGCGCGATCGTCTTGCTTGTCCACTGGGGGAAGTTTTGGTCGACCACGTTCAAGATATACGATGACCACATCATCATACGAGTTGCCTGCGACGATCAGGCGGCATGCATCCCCAGAGAGTCGATCGTGGAAGTCAGCGTAGATGACGGACGGCGTCAACATGTGAGTCTCGAATTGGACCCGAAAGCGTTCGTTCTCGGTTTGATCACCGTCAAATACTTGCTTGGTTGCAGCGAACAATGCGTGCTTCATGCTCATTAGGACGTGCCCGTTTGGTGTCTCGAGCGATCGCCGTGTCGAAAACGAGTGAGACCTGGACCGGAACATGCGCTGGTTGCTGTTGGTATCGAAGACATCGACAACGCGGCCGAAGGAACCTGGTTTGATGTGAAGAGAGGTGACATATGCGGATTAGACACCATTGTCGGTAGCGAGGAATGGGTTGGCTTGGGCGTACAGCGGTACTTTCAGGCGATCGATGGTAGATGGAGAGTTGCCCATGTGGAAATGGTGTTCGGTTGACGCTTGTTGCTCCAAGTGGCTGAGTGAAGAATGAACTCGACGTGCGGTGAAACTTGTGGTGCTCTAAGTCAGAGCGTGCTCTTTACAGTAGACTGCAGGCGAGCTGCTCGGGAAGTTTTTCTGGGACAGCCCTACAGTGTATCGTGTCCACTGACGCTGTATGTGGGCCTTGGTCACCAAGGCCCTCATAAGTTGGTGTGCCGACTGAACCCAAGATTTGCTTGTCATTTCTGGAGATGGGGCCTCTATAAATCGATTTTGTTGAGCTGATGAGTGGCAGATCGTGGTAAATACCTGACTGTCAAATCTACTCGTCAAATTGAATGGTGGATGCTGACAATCCAAAATTTGCGCATTTTCTGAATCACCATCATCTTGAGTTGAGCCGCAAGCACAAGAGCATCCCCGTTATCTGCGCTATCAACAATCACATCCCTGTTTATTGGGTTCATCAAATGAATCTTCGTCGTCTCACTGAGACTCTCAGGAGATGGTGAGGCATTGCCTGGAGAGCAGGTCCTGAATCCAGGACCTTGGCGCTTAAACTGGAACACGAGCTGCTTGCTGTAGGTGTTGTAGACGTTGTAGCCGGTGACAGGGCCATTTTAAAAACCGGGCTTGATGCGAAGAGAGGCGACGGATGCGGAGACGACACTGTTGTCAGTAGCGATGAACGGGTAGGCTTGGGGATGCAGCGGCACTTTTCGTCGACTGATGGTAGACTGAGAGGTGCCCATCATGGGTACACCGAGGTCGTGTTAGAGGAGGAGCTCGGTGTAGTGTACAGTACCCACTGTAATGTACCCAAGAATTGCTTGCCATTTTTGGAGATGATTGCCTCTATGAAGCGATATTGTTGAGCTGCTGAGTGCAAACTCTTAGGAAATACTGTCAATAGAACCCGTTGAAGTTGATAGGGATGTCCAGCCCAATTTTTCGCCCAAATTTTCTGAATGACCCTTCCAAGCAAGCAAGCACAAGAACATTTTTCTGAATCTTCAAGTATGCAGGTTATCATTGTTGTACGTGCCTGTTTGTTGGGTGAATCTTCGTCGTCTGATCACTGTAGAGGCTATCGCCTGGAAGGCAGGTCCTGGCGGCGACGACATGGGCTGCTCCCAGTCCAGTGACGGCGTTCCGGTGGGCTCCATGGGCTGTCCAGACTCACCGAAGCCGCCCGAAGTACGTCTGCGTGCGCTGTCCCAGCCGTTCTTGGCGACCAGCGAGGGCTGTGTCGCCGATACCTTCACCTCGTTCTTCATCAAGAATCCACAGCGCAACGCCAGTGTCGAAGTCATCGACGCCCACCACGCACAGCTCGCATTTGTGATGGAGCCAGGGTCTGATGTGTACGGACGGTGGACTCTGCAACGAACTGGTGGCACTGGTCGCCTAGAAGTTAAGGACGGCAGGGTCTACGACGGCGATCCATTCTTCGACCAGCCTAGCTTCCGCATCGAGCACAAACTGCAAGCTTACTGCCACGCAGTCGTGTGTGCATCCTTCGTCGATGTGATCTCCGGTGAATCGTGCCACGTGAGTGTCAAGGGCGACTTCTACGACCGCGTGGTGGTGTTCTACTTGGAACGAGGAGGCGACGCCAACGACCATTTGGTCAAAGGAAGAAACCCAAGACCCAGGAACAGACTAGCTATTGGTCGCATCCATCAACCGAGAACGGCGCTGGGCGAAGTCGCCGAGTACTACGTCGATGCCGCGTCGGGAGTCGACCTCACGCTCCTGCTGCTTCTCTGGCTAACACGGTTCCATATCGACCAGGCACAGCAGCTAGACGATTAGAGGACAATTCATTTCTCACTACCATGAGTGGTAGCCTTCATGTGCCGGGCGGCGACCCCTTCCAGTGTGTGGGTGGGTTTTCCATCTCGTGTGACTCGAATTTGTGGACATTTGTGCCAGTCGTCATCAGTTTGCTTCAATATTCGATTGTCATTATACCATCCCATATATATTATTATACGGTGCAAGTCGTCAAGTATTGGCTGGAGGAGTGTCGCACTTTAGGCGCGGTACAAGCTGATATCAAATTATTGCAGGTTCAACTCCAGCTCTGTGTCACACAGATCCGCGAACTCACGTTAATCGCCATTCCATTCCCAAATTTGCCGCTCGCGCGCCACGACCTCCACACCACTACGTACTCTAGACAATGGGCGCCTTGTACTCTTCGCCGCGTCTTCAGATCCCGCTGTACGCGCAGCCAAAGCCGTTCCTGGCGACAAATGAAGGCCGCGTAAGTGAGACCTTCACAACACTCCGATTCAAAGTCGCCTCAATCGGCAGCAGTGTCAAAGTCTTCGATACGTGCACCGGCAAGATGATGTACCGCCTCAAGTCGAGTGTTTTCTCCCGGCGTCAACGACTCCTGGCGCCCGACGGACGTGTTCTTATGAGCATCAAGAGTCCATTGCTTCAAAGCGGCAAGCACGTTTACGTGGGTGACCAGACCGACACAGAGAGCTTCCGCATCGACTACCAGTACGCGCCGTCGCTGATCTACACACAGTTCTACGATGTGCTGTCGGGGGAACTGTGCCGAGTAGTCGTCGACGGTGACTGTAATGACTTGGTCGTGAACGTTTACCTCGAACGCGGATACCCAGCGAACCCGCAATACAACGGAGTCCCAGCGATCATTCCCGTGTATCAACAGAACGTCGGTGGACCAGCGACAATGCTAGTCTACATGCAGACACCTCAACCAGCTAACGGTTTCCAAGCCATCGGCAGGATCCGAGCGAATGATTCGCTCATGCTCACGGGTGATTCGTACTTCATCGACACCGTCCCTGGGATTGACGTCACTCTGCTGCTTCTCCTGTGTGCTGTGCGGCACGGTCTCGAAGTCGAACGAAGGATGATGGAACGATCTCACCACAGGTGACCTCGACCGGACATACAGATAATCGTAGGTAAGAACGACACTGTAATGGAAAGGAGTACGCAAACACCATAAACGCATTTGCTGGCAGTCTCCAAAAGTGTACCCACTAATGAGAGTGTAGGTCACCGAACTGTATTGACACTCGTCACATAAAACGCGCTTGCCAGCGTGGATGCCATGCATTGTTGGCTGCCTCCCGAGAGCCCTCCTTGGTTGTCATTACAGCAGCTACATTTGAGATCTTGCGCCCAATGAAAGCATTTGCCAATTCGCCAAACCGAAGCAACTTGATACTGGCAGTTCGAACGATGGGCTGCGCGCCGTCCACTCCGAGTATCGACATCCCGCTAACCGCTCCATCTCAACCGTTCCTCGCCACCGCCAATGGTATCGCCGCCGGAACGTTCACAATGCTCCGTCTGAAGTCGCGCTCCTTCTCCTCCATCGTCGACGTGTTCGATGAGAAGACCAATCAGCTTCTATTCCAACTCGACTCGGGCACCTTACGGGTCACGCACATGCTCCAGACACTGAGCGGAGCTGAGCTAGAGAGCAACGTGAGACCAGAGCTGCCAGAAGCGGAGCAAGTCAACGTTGACATCCCAGTCGAACTGGAGACCTATCGAATCGTCAACGACGCGCATGTGTTCCAACCATCCGTGCTCTATGCCGAGTTTCAAGACTGGTCGTCTGGAGACGAATGCCGGCTGACTATCGGAGATGGTATCGGCGACTTCGCTGTCATTGTGTACTTCGAGCGAGACTGCAAGAAGCTGCCGAAGGTTGACAACCGTGATGACCGAACGGACAGTCGATTCCGAGCCGTCGGCCGAATTCGTCAGGCCATGGGGAAAATGCCTGGGTCGAAAGAGTACGTTGTCGAAGCGACGCCCGGTGTCGACCTCTCCATGGTGCTGCGACTGTGGCTGGTTCGGTACGGTATCGAGTCTCGGCCACCGACATCTCCATAGCTTGGGCGAAGTCAAGTGTGAGCCGAGCTGCCGAATATATTCCCAAGACACTCTTGAATCCAAGAATCGAGTTTGACGCTGTTTTATTGGGTTCTCTTTGTCGAGCCTCGAGGACCTTGACGTCGTCAAGGTCAAATTGACGAATCGTTGATAGGACTATGACATACTGTAGTCACAGTGTGACTCACACATTGTGTTAAATGTTGTCTCACTGTATCCAGAAGAGTGCACCGTTGGACTCTCGTACCCACTCGCCTCAACATACTGACACATATTGGTGAGTTGGGATGACACTGACCACCAAGTCTGTCCCTCCATTTCGGAATCCTCACCAAGCTAACCACATTCGTACACGAATTCCCACCACAGCATGCGCGATGCCTTCAGTGTGACGCGCGTACAAATTCCATTGTGCACTCAACATAAGCCACTACTCGCGTTCAGCAAGGTCCTCATTACGGAGACGTCTACAACGCTCCACGTCAAAGCGTCGGTGTTCACGTCTTCAGTCAAGATCTGTGATGCCAAAACCAGGAAACTCCTCTGCAAGATGAAGACGGGGTTCATGTCATCGACTCGCAGACTTTTGACAGCGGAAGGTGTGGTTATTGCAAGTATCTGGACCACTCCGTTCAAAAATGGAGAACGAGTATTCGGAGGAGACCAGATCCCGAACCCGTCGACTACTCAGGGTTTCCGGATCGACAACCAGTTTGGTCCGTCGCTTATCTACGCCCAATTCAAGGACCGCAACTCTGGTGAATTGTGCACTGTTCTCGTCGATGGTGAATCCTACGACAGTGTGGTGATCGTCTACCTCCAGCGCGGGATCCCAGTGCCGCTTCCGACGAAACCCCTCGAGCCAGCGGCAAGCAGATACGCGGGAATAGAGCCACTGCAGCGAATGCAACCAGAATACTTCCCGATGAATCGTTTTGAAGCCATTGCGAGAATCCGCCATCCTCACAGCGGCTTGCACGGAGAGAACGAGTGCTTAATCGATGCAGCTGCTGGTGTCGACCTTGCTCTGATCCTGCTCTTGTGGAACACGCGGCTCGAGATCGAGCGACGTCGAGTACTCGAGAACCTGGAAGAAGTAGCAAGATACTAACTAGCCTGCAAGATGAAGAACGAGATTTCTTGTCAACGCACGGTCACTTGATGGAACCTGCCGCGTGAGGGTCACGATGACACCAATCCATACAGCTACTACAAGGCGCTTTTAGATTGCTTGAAAATATACTAACAGGACTGCTGCATGTGTCGCTCTTCTCAGATCCTCGTTTCCAGTACTGTACTTGCCAAGGCTCAATTGTTGCTGAAGGATTTCTTGCGTCACTCAGATGTGATGGTTGGGTCGTCATCCAAAACGAAAAGCAGCGGAAAATTTGAATCTGGGTGTCAAACAGCAATATTGGATTGTGAGGGCAGATCACAACGAATCCCAAACGACACCATCTCTCACAGTGACACGCCTATTATGTATTAGAGGTGACCCATTATCTGCCAGATCACTCAAACTGATCCACATCCTGCCCATATGGACGTGGCGGGCTCCACTGGAGCCTCCATGGCCTGTCAGTTTTAACTTGACAGGGGACGAGTCTCATCATTCTGTACGTCGGAATGCTGAATCGGCAAGCCATTGTCTAAGCCACCAGCTCATCCGCAAGCCAACTACTGGAAGACCGACGCAATAATGGGCAGCTCGCAATCTGCTCACGCCTCCAAATTCCAATACGCGCCCCGACCAAGCCCTTCCTCGCCACTAGCAACAGTGTTGTCGCCGAGTCATTTACATCCCTCCGTATTAAGCCAGCTGCGTCATCCACGATGGATGTGGTCGACGATAAGCAACGAGGTTGTCTTCCGGCTCAAGTCGCGCCGGTTGACTTCCCGACGGACGCTTGAGACCACCGATGGACGAGTCATGATGAGCATGAAACAACCTGCCTTCTCCAGTTCAAAGCGCATCTACGATGGGGACCAAACCGACCAAGAAACATTTCGCATCACGACGAAGTTACACTCATTTTCACCTTCGGTGATTTACGCTGAGTTCCAGGACCACCTATCCGGGGATGCTTGTCGAGTGATCGTGGAAGGTAACTCGTTCGACCGTGCTGTGCTCTTGTATCTCGAGCGTGGGCAGAGGCAATTACCGCGGGGTTCGTAAGGACGACAACCGCTCCAGCAATCGATTCCAAGTCATTGGTCGCATCCGCCGAGGCGAGAGGAGCGCTTTCTCAGCAGGCGACTTCTTTCTGGACGCAGCTCCCGGCGTTGACTTATCGCTGATGGTACTCCTGTGGCGAGCTCGGTACGATGTGGAGTGTAACTAGCCCGCGATAGCATCTACTAGTAGCTAAAAGGCCACTACTTATACTACAGTAATAGCGACCTCCTCGTCTCCGTGTAGCCTTCGCCACAGCTTGTACTGCACTTCGTGTCTCTGATTTGTATGTTTGACTCCAAGCACTGAATCTTGTAAGGGCACGGCACCATAAATCGCCTGCAGCCGGCTGGTCGACAGTGTATCGAACAATAGCGTGAACCGTGTGTTCTTCTCAATTCTTGTAAGCCGTGTCCTGATGCCCATAGTCAAGAACCAGTCATAGCAGAAAAATCCTTGCGTCAACCAGGAAAAAATTAACAAAAATCTGGAGCTGGGTGGTGGAGTCACACTCTATCAGATTGTAAAGGTAGCTTTGACTTGTATCCCTCGATTTCTGTCGCATACGTTGACCCAACAATTATGCTTCACAGGAGAACCCACTAAACTGCGCACTTTGCCCAACTCAAGTGGACACGGCCACAGTTGACGAACTCGCCGTAGCGTGGAAATGAACCTCAGCACGAGTGTGAGAAGCCTGAATTGACAAGTCATTACAAAATTCGACAGCTCGAACACAACGCAAGCACTATCTCTTCAACCATGGGCAGCTCGCCATCTACTCCACGCCTTCAAACGCCACTCTACGCCCAGGCCAAGCCCTTCCTCGCCGCTAGCAACGGTGTCGTCAGCGCGACATTCACGTCTCTCCATATTAAAACGCCATTGTTCCTATCCAGGGCGGATGTGTTCGATGCTCAGACCAAGTAGCTCATGTTCCAGTTAAAATCCGGCGCGTTCTTGTCCCGGCAGACCCTCGAAACCCCCTCTGGACGCGTTCTGATGAGCACGAAACAACCCGCATTCTCCAGCTCAAAGAGGGTCTTCGACGGCGACAAAACTGACCAAGAGGCATTCCGCATCGTCTCGGAATGGCACGGGTTCCACCCGATGAACATCTACGCCGAATTCCAGGACCGCTCGTCGGGAGACTCGTGCCGCGTGCTCGTGGAAGGCAACTCGTACGACCGTGTCGTGATCGTGTATCTCGAGCGTGCATTCAACCGACTGCCGCCTCTCGGCAAACACGGTGACCGCTCCAGCAGTCGCTTTCAAGCCATCGGCCGCATCTGCCAGGCAGACACGGGTTTGTTTAAACCAGAAGAATTCTTTGTCGAAGCGGCCCCAGGCGTCGACTTGTCGCTGCTGCTGCTATTGTGGCGGTACCGCTACGAGATTGAGTGCGAGCGACGCGCGTCAATGTCTAGCAGCTAGCAGCTAGAGGCACAATGGCATCAATTGTTTGCACTACCAGTAATACTACCCACTAAGGAGGATGAACATCAGTGAGCTGTCGAGTCGTGAATTAGGTTTCACAGGCGAACCCATCTTGTGTCCACAAAGACTGTGTGACACTTTGAGTCCCACATTATTTTGCACAGGTGAGCCCACACAAAGTGGACACGACTGAGACCGTTACCGGAAGTCAGCATCTTCAAGCCATTACTGAATTCGCCAGACTGAACGCAGGCGAACTAACTTACTGCCCCTCTCAACACGGAAGCAATGGGCAACACGCCATCCACGAAGCGCCTCCAAGTCCCCCTGCAAGCCCAGGCCACGCCCTTCCGCGCTACCAGCAGCTCCATCGTCGCCACGACATTTACATCCTTCCGCATCAAACCGCCGTCGTCGTTATCTATGATAAATGTGTTCAATGCTCTGAGCGGCCAGCTTGTCTTCCAGCTCAAATCCAGTCCGTCCACTACCTGGCAGACGCTCGAGACCGCCAGTGGACAAGTCGTGCTGAGCATGAAACAACACGGCCTCTCCGGTACAAAGCGGGTTTACGACAGCGACCACATCGAGCAAGAAGCTTTCCGCATCGCGACAGAATGGTATACGTTCCATCCATCCGTCATTTTCGCCGAGTTCCAGGACCCATCGTCTGGTGATGGATGCCGAGTGACTGTGGAAGGCGACACTGACGACTACGCCGTACTAGTGTATCTTGAGCGTGGACAGAGTCCACTTCCGCCTGTCGACAAGCACGATGACCGCTCCAGCAGTCGATTCCAAGCCATCGGCCGTATCCGCAAAGCAGAAACGGATATGTTTTCATCCGAAGAATATTTCGTGGACTCGGCACCGGGTGTTGACGTTGCGCTCATGGTCCTCTTGTGGTGGGTTCGATACGATATGGAGCGCGACCGCCGGCAACGTCCGGCGTCGTCTGTCTAACTACTTCAAGTAATATCGTAGCACTAGTTACTACGATCTCGTACTACTCATATGCCATGTTTTGTTTGTAGTGCAAGACCTTTGTACAGGGTCTTGCACTGTTCTCCCGCACTACGCACGTATACGACGGTGGCCGCACCGAGAAGGAAAGCTTCGGTGTCCGGGTGGAGCTCCACGTCTTCAGCACCGCAGCGACCTTTGCCGAATTCTACGATCGCCTCTCTGGGGATATATGCCATGTGATCATCGACGGCAAGTCGAACGAAAGAGTTCTCATCGCCTACCTCGAGCGTATCCAAGGCCAGACCATGCTGCCCCCCACTGGACAAGCACACTGACCGCTCAAGCAGTCGATTCCAATCCGCAGCACGGGAAACAGTTGGGACTACCCGCATGAGTGCTTTCTCGAGGTCGTGCCTGGCGTGGATATCAAGCTGATGTTGCTGTTGTGTTGTGCCCGCTTCGATGTCCAGCCGCTGGACTCCAGCGTCGCCACAGCCAGGCTCAGTCGGGATGAGAACCGCCGACCCTCCACTGCGGAAAAGGACTGCAGACCAAGCCGTCTTTAGCTTCCAGTTCAAAATCGTGTACTGTTACTAGAGCTCGGAAACATGCATTGGGCATGTTGATGCTTTTGTGAGAAAATCTGCTCTTGTTGACGACACAAAAACTTCGTGTCGTAAAAAAATCAGGTAAAATTTTGGAGCCGGGTGGTTGTGTCAAACGTTCAATGTCGGTTTATGAGGGTATAGTAGTACAATGCACAGTCAGCTTTAGTCAATCCGATGATTTAAAAATAATGTTTCACAGGTGAATCCATCATCTGTGGGATCCTTTCCCGTCTAACAGTAAAGTGGACACGGGAGCAAGGCTTACCAGTACGAAACCATTTATGGTAGGAAGCTGAGTTGGGAAGACACTACTGAATTCGATAGCTCAGTTGCAACGCTCACTATTTGCCCATCAAGTCCGACACCATGGGCAGCTCGCAATCAGCTCCGCGCCTTCGAGCACCACTGCAGGGCCAATCTCAGCCGTTCATCGCCACTAGCAACGGCGTTGCCGCCAAGAGGTTGACATCTCTACGCACCAGAGCACCGCCGTTTTCGTCTACGACAGACGTGTTCGACGCTCAGACCAACCAGCTCATGTTCCAGCTCAAATCCGTCGCATTCACGGCCCGGCAGACCCTCGAGACCCCCTCTGGACGAGTCATCATGAGTATGAAACACATCGCGTTCACCTCTGGTACAAAGCGGGTCTACGACGGTGACCAAACCCGCCAAGAAGCATTTCGTATCGTCTCGGAATGGCACGCGTTCTACCCGACGGCCATTTATGCTGAGTTCCAGGACCGCTCGTCTGGAGATGCATACAGAGTGATCGTGGAAGGTAGCCCCCACGACCGGGCCGTGCTCGTGTATCTTGAAAGAGGACACAGCCTACTACCGCCTCTTGATAAACACGATGACAGGTCCAGCAGTTGCTTCCAACCCATCGGCCGCACCCGCCAATCGGACACGACTCCTGTCACACGAGCGTGTTTTCATCAGAAGAATTCTTCGTGGAAGCTGCTCCGGGTGTCGACTTATCACTGCTGCTGCTGTTGTGGCAAATTCGCTACGATTTGAACCGACAGCGCCGGCAGCGCTCGTCGTCGTCTACTTAGCAACATAGCATGTGTACCATACCAAAAAATGGTTCCCACCACCTCTCGAGAACCACATACCCAGCTCGTGGACCAGGCGACCTTGTTCGCGACGTCTAATGGAACACGAGGCGGTTTCAAAGCGCAGCCTTCGTGACGCTCGTGCAGTTCAAGCACTAGTATAAGCGTATCTAAGGCGAAAGGTCCATTTTTAGACCATTTTAAAAAAATGGTCCTACGCCTTTCGTCGATTAACAAATATTGTTGACAGGGTTCCCCGCGCATAAATTTCAAATATTCTGTGTGGGAGGCGAGTCAAACGTCACACTGTTACCGCTTTTGATGTCACCATTTTGTTCGATATATCTGTTTTCATAGGTATTCGGTTGGAAAACATATCGTAATGACTTTAGTCACACATGATTTCATGTTGTATTGGAGGTTTTGAGCACTCCTCCAGTGCTGGACATGAATGAAAAAGTGCATCATATCTTGGACGGATATCTTGGCTTCACGCGCTGAAGTCCCACGCAAAGCAATTCTCATTGTTCAATTTACCGGTATAACATACCATAAGCCCCAGCTCGAAGCTTCACAAATGGGAAGCTCTAACTCCACCGAACTTCTGGCCCAGCGATTGCAAGCGCCGTCCAAGCCATTTCTCGCTTCTCCCGACGGCAAGGTTTTGGAGACAGCCACACAATTGCGGATCACGACGATGTCTTTCAACGCGACCCGCAAGATTTTCCACGCACAGACCAACGAGCTCCTCTTCGAGATTGAGAATCACGCCTTCACGTCGAGACGGACGCTGCAAGTCCCTGATGGGAAAGTCGTTATGGGGATCAAGAGCCACGCGATGTCGAGAGGGCTGTACGTGTACGACGGTGACCAGACCGAGCAGCACAGCTACCGAATCGACTCCAAAGTTAACGCTGTGTCTGCGGACTTCCGTGACTGCCTGACTGGAGACAAATGCCGCGTGCTTGTCGAAGGCAGTTCGTCGGATGAAGTGGTTCTCGTGTACTTCGAACGTACCGGGCCTTCCCCCCTGAGTGGAGGCCGTCCAAGGAAGCAACGAGAAGCCATCGGTCGCATCCAGCGACAGAAGAGAGATTACATCGTCGAAGCAATGCCAGGAGTAGACCTGACGCTTCTGGTGATGCTGTGGCTGGTTTTCACAGACTCATCAGACTGATTTTACAACTGGATTTCTACAGAAGCAAAAACACTTGAGTCAAGTGACTTGACTGTCGAGAGTTTGGACTTCCATTCTGGTATAATTACGCCATGCGGTGCCGCTCGTGGCGTCACTTCTCGACAACACCAGCTTACAAGCACTGAGAGCAACGTCTCGTACGGCAGCACTCAACCCACACCTTCAAGATGCCCGTTCGTCGGTTCTCGTCCTGCCGCGCACGGAAGCTCCTCCACGGTCTCACTTATAGAGATCCACAGCGACGCCTGTCTCCATTCAAGAAGGTCGAGGTCGCCTCTCTATGGCATGCAGAGCTCTTACGAGACTTGGACTTTGGTGAGGACGTGCTGGCTCTGACGAGGACACGACAGTTGCGATCTGTGGTGCCCTGTCGACGCATCAGAAGCGCCACAGGCTCGAGCTTCTCAACGCCGGACCCGCAACTATCGTCGCGCTGAGTGCTCTTACCCAGTTACGCGAGTTACACTGGTACGATCCCACTATGGTTGACGATGGGGATCTGGATCTGTCTCCTCTCGCGGCTCTTACCGAGCTTCAAGTGTTTACGTTGGACACTGGGAGAGTGGCGGACGTCGGGTTTATTCAACGCCTCGAGTGGCTCCAAGTACTCCGTATCAAGCGTGCGCGGCATCAGAGCCCGTGGTCCTCATCCAAGCATTACATTCCGCCTCTGCAGCTGCTACGCCGGCTCCACACACTGGAGCTGAACGACTGCATCATCGAGAGCGTCGCCGATCTCGGCATTGTTGCGGGTTCACACGAGTGGTTCTACTATCGGACGTGACCTGTCGTGATCCAGCCAGCAGTGGTGATGCTGAGCGAGCGGAGCTTCTGGAAAGGCTCATACGGCTCAAGGTGAATGATGTGGACGATGCGTACGAGGTCACTGAGTCTACCGCGTCATTGGCACGAATTCTAAGCCTCCAGTCCATCCGCCACGAAATATACTACGGTTTGCCGTCTCTGGTGGGCCTTCGACATCTCCAGGAAATTGTACTCGACCTGCGCGACGTTCCGTCCAATCCAAACTGCTATCGCGGTCTGCTTCAGCTTCCACTACTTTGCAAGATCACGATCAAAGAAAGTGAATGCGAGATGAATGGCGGAGGCGCCGAAGCAATCACTGATGTGCTTGTCCACGTGCCCCAGCTTAAGAGTCTCTGGTATGAAGGATGGATCGATAGTCAAGAAACGATGCCCAAGCTGAGCCAGTTGGAACACTTGACGATGCGGCGCTGTATGCCTGCGATCAATAACTATGACTGGCTGGAAGGGTTTCAGTCACTTCGCACGCTGAAAATCTGGACACCAATCAGTGAAAATGGACTTCAAGCGATCGGCCAGCTTCCTAGTCTCCGAGAGCTGGTGTTACACATCACAAAGTCCGCGTGTGAGCCCCACGGCAACTTTGAGTGTCTTTCCCCGCTCGTGAAGCTGGCCAAACTCAAGCTCACGGGTGACCACATCCACGATTTGAACGTTCTTCGTGGTATGAGTGGCTCACGAAGTTGAAGATCGCGTATCAGTGTCGGAAAGTGAAAACGAAGAGTGTCGACGCACTCAGCGAGCTGACACGGCTTCACGAACTCGACATTGCAAAGACCACGATCTACAATGTCGTGCACCTCGTCGAGCTGAAGGAGCTGCGAACGCTCAAATTGCCTCAACAGGCGAACTTGCAGCCACTCGTTGAAAATGATCATCCTAAACTGCTTCGCATTCTCAAGAATGGCCGCAACTGGCTATCCAGACAGTAGCGATTTGTATGAGAACCGCTCGATTGCAGCTCGTTCCGGCGCTGAGTATAATCAAATGTATATTGTCAACGTGAAAGATTCATCCATTTTTTTCGCCCACAACGAATCAAAAGGCTACCAACTAACAGGGAAGTACACTAGCAAACCAGCAATGACAGCCAGCTACACACATGGCTACACTACGCTAGCACGCTGCCGCGCTCGGCGTTCTTCACGCCGCGGACACGACCGCAAACAGTCGTGGGCTGGATGAAACAGGCGAACAAGCCACGGCAATATAGCTTCCACAAACGGTGTGCAGTCCACTCGATTGGGAATCGCAATCGTGCGCAGCTTGCGCAAGCTAATCAAAGCAGTCGCGTCCCTCAATTCCGTGTGAGCGACGTCGAGATGACGAAGATGCTTGAGCCCTCGAAGTCCCCAAACACTCGCCACGTGTGGACCAGCGTTGAAGTGGTTCGACAACTTGATAGAAAGACTTCTCAGCTGAACGAGTGACTCCAGCACAGTCCAGTCACGAAAGTGGCCGTGGATCTCGAGATGCTTCAGGCTCACCAGCGAAGCGACGAGTGCCGGTGCGATGGTGTCTCTGGTGTTCGGATGCGGCAACCGCAGCACTAGCTCTCCCACTTGAGCCCTCTGCGGGAGATAGAGCATCCTGTCGGCCTGCGTCCCGAGTTCGAGCTCCAGACGATGAAGCGACTTGAACACCCTGAGCCAGCGTGCATTTCGAGAGTCACACACCAACTTGACCGAGTCGACATGGGGCAGCCCGTCAAATGGAATGTTGTACGCAGCGAGACACTCAAAACACTTGAGCTCGGGCAGATGCACGAGTTCATCAATACGCAGTTGCGTTCGCCTGGTCGAATCGGCTCTCCGGTGCTGTCGGAAATGACGGTGTGATGGTGACCTTGACCAGGTTTACTAGCTGCCGACGACGCCAACGTCCTGTAGCACGAACATCGAGAGCACCAAGTTGACTTCTTCAAGGCTCACGAACGACACCAGCTGATCAAAGCCATATCTGATGGGGTGCTCAATCGACACGAGCTTGGTCATTGTCGAATATAAAGAGGATGCCGAGCTCGACCAGCTACCCGTGTGAATGATCGTGAGGTTCTTCAACCGCCTGAAAAGCTGCTCATCCTTTGGGACGTTGCTGGGTGAGCCAATTTTACTCGAACAAGCCGAAGCACACGTAGCGAACTCGCGATAGCAAGCAGCTCTGCTCTGGCGGCAATCTGGCAGTGATCCAACGCCAGGGAATGTAGATGAACAAGCTCTAAGCCCCGTGATCTTGGTGGGGTTTATGCCCGCGTAGGGCACTCTCACACGTTGAAGTTGCGGCATTGCGCTGAGATCGTACACAACGCCAGCCAGTGTCCCACCGAGGCAGAGATCACGTAAGCCGCTGAGCTTGAGCTGGGCTGGAACTGTGACGGACGGATGACCTTTTTGGTGCAGCACACCGGCGACGAAGTTGACTGACGAGCTACCCTTGCCCATATCTGTCAGATCGAGCGTCTGCAGACCCCCAATTCCTGCGAGCTTGTCCACAATCTCAACGATTGGTGTTCGCGATGACTTCATCCGCTTCACGCAAACGCTGTGCACATTCTCATCTACACCAGGCTCGAGAAGCAGATCGACGTGCTCTGATATCGCTATTTGGAGTGAGGCGTACCGGTCAAGGCGAGCGAGGCCGCGGTTGTGGAGACCGTACACCAAGCGACGAGCGAGTGATGCATCTTCAGGGAGAATGAGAAACAAACGCCGTTGGAAATGGAGCTGGTCGTGAGCGACTTGGAAAACAGACCCGAAGGCTGAATGGGAGACCACCGTCAACGCCTTTAGGTCGGAGAAGTCCAGCGACTGGATGATGACGCTGGCGATATCTTCATGGAGCTGGAACAACGCGTGCATTACTCAGGAGACTCGTGTTCGTCTTCTGCCCGCTGGGTGGAGAGGGGATTGTGATGATGGATTGATGAGGGAGTCGTGGTCACCACGTCTCACGTGATCGGTGTGTCACTAATAATGACGTTGAAGTCAATTTATATGTTGCATTTTTTAGTGACGTATATGTCACTCTTTTCTATGCGACGTCACCTTGGATCTGTGTCGCCAACGATCTCCAATATGCTGAAGGCTCATTCTCAGATTTGAACCTCAAGACGAACAATGGCACAGCATCTAGCGACCGACGCAATTTGTCTCGTGGCGGCATTTCTCGACTACGAAGACCTGCAGGCGCTGCGCTCGACGTGTCGACCTCTACGCCTCGACGTAACTCTCCGTGATGCACGCAAGTCGATGCTCACGATTCCTCCCACAGACCGCAACAGAGCTCGTAAGCTCATCCAAGGTTTTCTCGCCAACGATCCACAGCGAATGGCTCGATTTACATGGATTCAAGTCGCTACAGTATGGCATGTGGACCTGCTGGTCGAGTTCGGAGTCGGTGAGAACGTCCAGATCGACACAATCCGACACGATAACTATGAGGCGACAGCCGAGATCCTTGCGAGCCTCGCTCGGCTTGATACACTGCGGCGGCTCGACGTGACGAGATCAAGCTTACACGACGGAACGGCGATCGTGTTCATGACCCAATTGCGAGAACTGCGAGTGAGCGGCCGTCGCCTACAGGATCTCTTGTTCCTAACAGCGCTCACGAAGCTAGAGGTGTTGTACGTCGACCAGACCGGCGCTCAACATATCGACGCCATCGAGAACTTGGTCGAACTGCAGGAGCTCCACCTGGAACAAGGCTTCCGTCCACGCACGCCAGTGTTGGAAGTCCCATCGCTTCGGCGGCTGACAAAGCTGCACACACTGAATATGTGGGGCTGCATCATCGACAGCGCAGAGGATCTGTACGGCGTCGCGAGTTCGTTAAAAAGACTCCAGATCGCGGGCGTGTGTCCCCGATTCCTCAGGGAAGTCCCCATGGATCCATTCTCTGTTATATTGAGACCAGAAGCCAAAGAACTGGCTCGTCGGTTGACGCAGATCGAGTCGGTCGAATGGGGCGACATACTCGATATCGAAGGCGCAATCAGCGATAAAGAACTCGAGCTCACCGCGCCGCTGATGCCCACGCTAAAAACGATCGATTCATTCGTGACCGAAAACTTTTCGGCGTTTGAAAAGCTTCAAAGCCTGGAAAAGATCATGATCAATGCGCGGCGAGCGGAGCACATTGAAATCCTTCTGAAGCTTCCTCGACTTCGAGAAATCGGACTGGACCTATATTTGGACACGATAGAAGACGATCCCGAGAGCAACGTAGAAACCCAAGCGCTTGTGAAGGCTCTGCATGATGTGCTCGTGAAGCTTCCGCAGATCAAGCGGCTCTCAGTCCAAGGCTTCGTCGATGATGATCAGCCGCCTCTAATTCGCAACCTGAGTCAGTTGGAGCACTTGCAGATTGCGTATGAAACGCCTGAGCCAATGAGTCTTGACTGGCTCACGGACTTCACGTCTCTCCGTTCGCTGGAGCTCTTTCCACCAGTCGCGCGAAGGAACGCTCATGTGATCAGTCAGCTCACACAGCTCCAGGAATTGGTGCTGCACGACGTGCAGTTTGACTGCAGTTCCCATGACAGCATCGACTTCCTCCGTCCACTCGTTAAACTCACCAAACTCACACTCGAGGGCGACCACATCCACGACTTGCAGTTTTTGGAAGGCATGGTCTGGCTCACGGAGCTGTCGATTGAGTCCCAATGCACTGAAGTCGCGACAAAAAACGTGGACTCGTTGCGTCGGTTGACGCGGCTTCGCGTCTTGAACATTACCAAGACGAATATCTACGGTGTGTCGTGTCTTCTAAGCCTGTCTCAGCTGCGGACCGTGCATATCCCGCTGGAAGCTGATTGTCGGCCGCTTGTTGAAGGCGATCATCCAAAGCTACTGGGTGTGCTGCACGATCACCGCAATTGTCTGTGGGATTCGCCACATGAGCGAAGCGATGGGAACGCGAGAAAGCGAATTCGATCATGCTAAACAACCGAGCAAAACATGTACTCTATTTCCATTGATTGCCTCGATTCTCTCGGTGATGGTACTTTCCGAGGCAATACTCTTTTGGATGCAGAATACTGATCAACGCTGGATGGTCGGTCTCCACTAACGGCATGCAGTCAGCGAATGGCGAGATCACAACTGATCGTAGATGACGTAGGTGCGTGAGCGGTGTCGGGTCGAGAATGTCGGTATCAACGATAATCGTCTCTTGCAGCTCCGTGAGGCCAGCGAGTGCATCAATGTTCGTCGCTTCGGCTTATCCACAGGCGCTTGAGACCTCCAGCTTTCGAAGCCGCACGAGGCCGTGCAGGAACGCGAAGTCGTGCATGTGCTGGCCTGTCAGCACCATTTTGCGTAGATTTAGGAGCCGATTCAGGAACGACAAGCCGTTGTTTGGTTCACATCGCCACTGGAGATCTTCAATCTGCAGCGCTTCTAGTGCCTGAAGGTATCCGATACCAGAGAGACCACACTGTGAAGTGTCGGTGGCGATGGTGAGTGACCTCAGGCTGGTGACCTGACCGATCCAGTTGAACGACGTGATGACTGGCATCGAACAAGGAAGAACCAACGACTTCAGGTGGAGAAGCTGGGGTAACACGACGTCACAATCGATGTAGCCTTCGAAGTGGAGCTACTCCAAGCCCGAGATCTTCACGAGAACATCCGAAAAGGCTCTGGCTTCTCGGATGACGTCTGCGCGCTCGTCTTCACCCAATATCGCTGGCCATGGCCATGAAATGTAGTTGTTGTGAACGATTATTAGCACCTTGAGACGCGGCAGCCGCAGCAAGACACTGAGATCCTCACACCGGCTCGTCGACGGACTCGATGAGCAAAGCTTGAGGTACAGCTCTTCGATGTTGAGCAGAGGCGCGAGCAAGTGGAGGCTGTGTGAGACGGCGTGCTTGATCGAACGCAGGCTTGTGATCGTCGCAATCGACTCCATAGTAGCGTCACTGATGATTTCCATCGAGTCACGAATCATGATGGACTGGAGCTTGGTCAACCGAGCAATCAGAGCGTTTTGATCGGTGGTTTCGCCGCGCCCAACGACAGCTTCCCCGTCGAAATAGCCGACTCGAGTCCTCACCCCGATGAGAGAGAGTGTTTTCAGATTGCTCGCGATGATACACAAGTCGCAACGCTTTCGACGCTACAGTGCTGCAGTTCCAGGGTGTGGAGACGAACGAGTCCGTGGAGGGGTAGGATGGTTACACGAATATCGCGGCTGCTGGGATGCGTCTTGGAGACTTTGAGAACCTGCAGGTTGAGCATCGCTTCCACACAGCCACAGTCCACGACTGCGGTGTTTTCGAGTTGTAGCACCCTTAACTCACTCAACGCAGAAAGACTGGAAATCTTGGAGCCCTTGGTATCACTTAAAGTGAGCTCCTGGAGCTTGGGCATGAGCGCAATAGTTGACACGTCGTGGATTGCTGCGCCTGAGGCGTCCAGCGCAGTCGATCGTGAGAAGCCCGCGTCTCCCTGCTTGGTGGCCTTGAGGCGAACCCACTGCACCGCATCTGATAATCCACCTTCTAATAGCACGTCGACTTGCCATGAGGATGTCACTTGAATTCGCTTGAAAATGCTGAGTCTTGTGTGAAGCCTACGAATGAGCTGTCGGCATTTGGCTTCGTCTGACGGTAGAACCAGCGTGGAGGAGAGCGCGTCACGAAGCTGAGGGTGGCGCACTGCAGCCTTGTTGACGCTGCCGAGGGCCTGGACGTCATCGTACTCCAGTACCGACGCCACTACGCTGGTGGCATCGGGCGGAAGTGCCAGCAGCATCGCTGTAAGTTTACGGCGTTTTGCTGTAGTGAGACCGTGACCTGTCCAGGCATTCTGAGGATATGCGATGATGCCAAAGGTTATGGGTACACCATCATGCAACAAACGCGTTGTCCAAGGTAAGTAGTCATAACGAATTTGTCGCTGCCACTGGAGTTGTCACAAACGACTTCAACCGCAGGCAGTTTCAACCTCCGATTGATGGGGGCAGCTCCTGACTATACGTTGGCCTTCACCACACAAACCAAAGAGAGACGAAGAGACCATGGTGGCCACTCCTGCGTTGTTCCAGCTCACAGAAGACATCGCGCGTTGCCTCGCCAGCTTGCTCGTGTACGCCGAGCTGGAAGCGATGATGATGAAAATGGAGACTATTAAGCGCAATTAATGTACCCTAATAGCTTGAGAGAGAGGCTAGAAAATGCATGACATCTAGATGACTTGGGGACTGGAATACACGGTCAGCCAAGGTCGGAAATCGTTGCTCAGGTAGGCATGGATGTCGACGTGCCCAGAGCGTGTGGTTGGATGGAGGGTTTGGGAGCTGGTCGCCGAGTCCACGGCGAGATTGGCCAGCGAGTCTGCCATCTTGTTATGCGCGCGGACTTGGTGAGTCCACGCTGTGACTCCGGATTGGTCCGCGAGGCGACGAGCTTCAGTGTGGTGAAGCAGGAGCCTGGGGTTTTTGGGAGCTCGATAGCGGCGGAGCTGGTTGATGATCAAGTTGCTGTCGCCGATGACCTCGAGCGCCGGCCATTGATGTCGGCGAGCTGCTCGGAGGCCGGCGAGGAGACCTTGGTACTCAGCTTGGTTGTTCGTGTTGGCGCGGTGGGCGTAGCTCATTGACGCACTCCAGACGATGGTGGGGGCGCTCGTGACGGCATCCACACGAACGACGCAGGCGCCCGAGCCGCCCGGGTCCGGGTTACCTTGAGAGCCTCCACGAAGAAGAGGATGTGGGTCGACGGCGCGGTGGCTGGCTGTGGATCCGCAGGTGGGCTTGGGCTTGGTATCGTGAAGGTTGCTTGAAGCTCGCGGATGAGCGGTTCGAAGCAGGCTAGGACACGCTCGTCTGCAGAGAAGCGATGGGCGAGCGTGGCCAGGATCTTCTGACAGCTGCCATCGTGGAGGAGCACAGCCTGAGGCGTTGACCACGCGCGGGTCTCGTCGCCTTTGCCTGTGCGCCACGCTACAATCATGATCAGCGTTTCCAACACAAGTTGTTGCCAGGCGGCTTGGAGTGCGGGGAACGGGCCATCCGGAGCGTCTGTGGATTCTGGGGAGCGCTGGGAGAGTGAGGCCATGTTCCACACCTTCGTGGGCGTGCGAGGCAGTTGGAGGCTGAAGACGGCGTTGAAGAAGTCTTGGTCGGTTGAGTGGTTGCGAGACGACCAGAGCCCGAGGCTGGACCACCAGGAGCGGAGGGAGTTCCACAAGCGTTGGGCTGACGGGCACTCCCACACTATGTGGTAGGTGCCGCCGCCGTCGGGGCCGAGGGTCGGACAGTGTGGACAGCCCCGCTGTTCGTGCTGGCGATCCCAGCCCGAGAGGC
>JAADXE010000485.1:0-23675 GCA_023337545.1 Pythium coloratum | reverse complement strand
TGTGCCCAAGACTTCCAGTGAAAGTGTCAAGATCTTGCAAACGTCGCGTCAGCTCGGATTCTACATCAAGGGTGCGACCGAGCAATCCAATATCAACTACTACGTGTGGCATCGCGAGACCGACGCATCTATCGCAGCCTCGAAACTCAGACGGCTCAGCGTCCCTGTGCTGCGTGACTCGTGGGCCTGGGTCCATGGTGTTCACTTCTTCTTAGCGATGAACACTCTGTCGAACCTGCTCATCCTGTGCATCACCACGTACCACAACATCGTTGCTGGCAAGTGGTGGGTTGGCGACGCCATGGTCACGGTGTCCAAGAACCAGCTTGTCGCGGGTTTGTTGGTGCTGTTTTCGTGGTACATGAACGAGTTCTGGTCGCTGCGCGAGTTCTGCTTCATCGTGGGCAGACGCGTGATGGGCGTCCGCAGCAAGATCATCTATGCGTCGCACATGCGCGTGGATATGCTCACGATGTACCTGTCAGCCTGCGGTCTCATCGGAAATCTCTTCCGCGAGCGGATCGATCCACTAGTCGCAGCGGGCTGCTTTTTCCTCGGATACGAGGGTCGCCTGACGATTATCAGTTGGGTCCCTCAAGTGCATGGTGATATCCTCGCGTACACGACTGCAAGCTACTTCGGCTCGATCCGTGCACCCGTGCCTGGCCAAGAGAAGATCTCGCCCATGGGCTTCTGGACGATTCGTCCGTACAACAAGAACGACACGGCGTTCGTCTGCAATTGTATCTTCCCCATCATCAGTACGCTGGTCCCCATCATCGCGTACGTTCTCCTGCGCAAGATCTACCGCCATTTCTACCCGGAAAGCATCCATGTGATGCGCAACACATCGGGCACAGCGACCTCTGAGAATGAGAAGTCACTCATCGCCCAGAAGCGCGTGCTCACGCTGTTTGAAATTGCCACTGGGGCTCAATTGGAAGACCGCTTCGGTGTCGTGAGCGACTTCGAACCAAGCATCTACTTCAAGGCCGTCAAGCACGCCTCGCCCGACGGCATCTACAGCACGGGCTTTGTGATCGCGAACGGCAAGTTCCTGGTCCAGACGCGAGACTACTGGTCCATCGTGCTGATGAAGATCATTCGCCGCCGCTTCACCAACATCTACGTGTACGACGTGGATGGCCGCACCGTCCAGCAGACAGCTCGGCTCGTGTACCCGCACACGCTCACGTTCACAGATTTACTGGCTGTGAACGTTGGCATGCTTTCGTAGCTTCGCACAGATTCTCCTAGACATGCTCCAGCATTCAGGCATGTATACAAATCCTCAAGATTCAATTCTGTTGCCGCTTAAAGGATCAATCACCAGCCCGCGTCCGTCACTGCCTTTCGATCCGAACTCAGCTCAGAATCCTCCACGCAAAAACCATTTATAGATCACTGAGCCATCATGCTCTGACCTGGATGCCTGCCAACGACTATCTTTGCCATGTTGTGAGCGTGATTTGGTAGACTGCTTGTGTGGTCATCGCGCCTCATCGCCGCTCACATATACGCTTGGCCGAGTCACTGTATCGCTGGCTGCCTCTCGACCTCTGCGATGTTTCTTCGCCGCGGCGGCAGCGGCCGCTTCCGAGACAAGTACCGCAAGAACCAGAAGAAGAAGCACGAGCCGCTCAAACTCAAGCAGATCCAGCATTTGATCCACCGCTTCCTCGTGATCGTCGCTGCGTTGGGGTACATTTTGCTCTCATCTTTAGCGGCGATTGATGCCGTGGGGCTGCTGCGAGGGCACCAAGACCCGCTGCTCCCGAGCTTCGAGAGCACGTACCCACTGCTCCCTCAGTTTCTAGGAAAGGCAGCAATACGAGAGAGCCTGCTCGTGAAACAAGCACTCCAAGACAGCACAAAGCCTATCAACGGCACGATCTACCTCGAATCGCTAGAGAATGTGTCATTCATCGAATGCGCCAAGGTCCCCACTATCCAGAATGGAATCTACGAAGACACGTTCCAACGATCTTTGTTCTTCGGCATCGCGAATGGCACGAGCTACAACCTGACGACCCTGGCAACCAACGAGACCGAGCTCATCGCCCCGTTAGTCGACTGCTCCTCTGACGACCTGGATGACGGCGACGCTGCAAGCTCTCGGTTCTATTTCCTAGTCCGCAAGCGAAGTAACCCCGACAATGTGAGTGTGGTGGTCGTGTCCCTGTCCAACCAACTCTACTCCGTGCCAGCGCGCGGGGAAAACGGACCAGCGGCCGTCGCGACGATCCAGATCATCCATGACATGCACCAGACGTCAGTGGACCACCAGTACATCCTTTCAATCGGGTATCCGTTCAAGGCCTTCGCCTTTCGTGTGTTTGAGTACGTCAACACTACAGCACGAGGTCTGTGGACATTGCAAAACATCCCAGCGAGCGACGACGAGATCCCTACACTCGTGACGACGTCGTGTCGCGATGGATTCTACATTAAAGCCGAGTCTGAGCAGTCCAACATCAATAACCTTCGCTGGGTATTGGAGACCGACCCGTACCTGGTCGTCTCGCGATGGAAATGGCTCATCCAGCCCGTACTACGGGACTCGTGGGCCTGGGTCCATGCGATCCAGTTCTTCATCGGCTTCAGCTTGCTGATGAACCTCGTGATCCTCGCGCTCGCGACCTTCCGCAACGTCATCGCAGGCAAGTGGTGGATCGGCGACGCGTTCGTATCGATCTCGACTTCACAGCTTCTAAACGGAGCGTTGGTGTTGATATCGTGGTTCATGAACGAGTACTGGGTGCTCCACGAGTTTTGCTTCTACATTAGCTACGAATTGAGCGGCGCGACGCCTCTCTACGTCAATGAGACTCCGTTTCGGACGAGTTCACTCACGATTTACCTCAGTGCCAGTGGTCTCATCGGCCAAATCCTGAAAGAACGCGTCGATCCGCTGTATACCATGGTGTACTTTCTCCTAGGATTTGAGTTACGCCTGCCGATCCTGCGAAGTATCACGGCGCTTCGCGATAGCATCAACGACTACGCCAACTACTCGTACATGCGTGGCGTGATCGACTCGGTCGACGGCCAGGAAGCTCTGTCGCCCATGCGGCTCTGGACGACGCACCCCATCGGCACGCGGAACTACGGCTTTGTCATGCGGTGTTTGTTCCCCGTGTACGCCTCGCTGCTGCTCGTGGTGATCCACATCATGTACCGAAAGGTGCACCGCCGCTTCTTCCCAGACCCGTTGCGTGTGGTCCACGGCTCGAATACTCCTACGAACCACTCGACGAGTGACGAAGTCATTTTGGCTCAGAAGCGTGTGCTCACGCTGTTTGAGGTCGCTACAGGAGCCGAGCTCGAGAACCGATTCGGTCTCGTGTCAGACTATGAGACCTGCATCTTCATCAAGGGCATGAAGTTTGCATCCGCGGACGGTATCTACAGCACAGGCTTCGTGATCGCCAACAAAAAGTATCTTCTACAGACGAGCGACTACTGGTCGATCGTGCTGATGAAGTTGCTGCGTCGTCGGTTCCGGAACATCTACGTGTACGAAGTCAACGGTAGCACCGTGCAACAAACGGCTCGACTGGTGTATCCGCACACACTGACAGCTCAGGACCTTTCCCATATCAACGTTAGTGTTTTATCCTAACGAACGCAACGCAAACTTCAGTGAACTATTTGCAGGGGGACCGAACAGCCCACCAGTGAACTATTTACGGACAGAAGGCCTGGTCGAGGACGTGACGGGGACGCTCCACCCAGACCTCAGGGCAGTTAGAGCATTGGTGAAGGCGTCAAGACGACCCCAAGACGCAGGCATCGTTACTACGGCTGCCATTGTATCTACAGACGCGTCGCTACGACACCCGAGCTACGTCCACGTCCACAACCATGGCAGGCGTCAAGTCGATGCCGCGGTCCAACGGCCGCAACGCCCCCGACGCGCCTGCAGCAACCGCAGGAAAGTACCACGTCGGCGGAGTTCCAGTCAAGCACAAGAGTCCAGCGGCAAGGCTCTCACCGAAGAAGCTTCTGCACTTGGCGCACCGCTTTGCCGTGTTCTTGTGTGCGGTGTGGTACGTCTTGCAGTGCTTCATCGCCTCGTACACGGCCGTCGGGCTGCTGCGCGGCCATGATAACCCTGAATTGCCGGACGAAGACTCGACTTTCAAGCTCATGCGCGAGTTTGCCGGCAACGCGACGATCCGGGAGAGCAAGCTGATCTACAACGACATCCTCAAAGGAAGCACGGCGCCACTGAACGCGACGCTGTACTTGCAAGACGGCGCGATGTCGCTGAGTCAATGCACGAACCTAGTTGGAACGCAATCCGCGATCTATGAAATGACGTTCATGCGGTCGATCTACCGCTCCGTCGTACGCGACACGTCCTACCACATCACAGAGCTCAACGCCACGCAGCTGATCGCGCCTGTCGTCGACTGCTCGACGAGCGACGTCACGAACGGCGACGCGACCACCGCTCGTCTTTTCTTCCTAGCTCGCAAGCGCAACAATACCGACTTGGTGACGCTGTTCATCGTCTCCATGTCCGGTCAGCCCTACACGATCCTCGGCCAAGGAGAGCGCGGCCCCGCGGGTGTGGCTACGCTGCAGCTGATTCGTGATATGAGCGCGGCGAATATCGATACCCACTTCCTCGTGAGTATTGGCTACCCGTTCGAGGACATCTCCTTTCGTGTGTACGAGTACATCAACACGACGACCGACGGCCAGTGGCTGCTGCAGGCCAACCCACGCAGCGACGACGAGCTTCCATCGTTTGTGCAGACTGCGAGCCGCGATGGGTTCTTCATCAAGGCTGAGACCGAGCAGTCCAATTTGCTCAACGGCATCTGGATTCCGGAGACCAACCCACACCAAGCCGTCCAAAACTGGCGCTGGGAAAAGAAGCCTGTGGTTCACGACTCATGGGGGTGGGTCCACGCCGTGCTGTTCTTCATCGGTGTTACTGTGCTCGCGAATCTCGTGATTCTGTGCATTGCAACGACCCAGAACTTCCTCGCCGGCAAATGGTGGATCGGCGATGCGTTCGTGTCCATCACGACCGCGCAGATCCTCAACGGCGTGCTCGTGTTGATCGCGTGGTTCATGAACGAGTACTGGGTGCTCCACGAGTTCTGCTTCTCCATCGGGTACGAGCTGTCGGGCGTCTCCCAGATCGAAGTCTACGAGTCGATCATGCGCGCCCACATGTTCACACTGTACATGAGTGCGTGTGGGTTGATCGGCCAGATCCTGAAAGAGCGGATCGACCCACTGCTCGTCACGATTTGCTTCCACATCGGCTTCGATCTGCGTCTCCAGATCTTTGATCTTCTACCAAGTCTTCAAGAGAGTATCGTCGATTACGCCATGTTTGCATACCTGAAGAGCATGAACATGCCGCCAGACGGAAGCGCGCAGGACCCCGCCATGGGATTCTGGTCTCCTCACGCTATCGGCCAGCGCAACTACGGCTTCGTGATGCAGTGTCTTTTCCCGATCTACATCACACTCGTGCTCGTGGTGATCTACGCGATCGGCCGCAAAATCTACCACCACTTCTACCCGACCAGTGCCCACGTGCAGAAGACCACGACTGGCACAGCAAACTCGACCAACGAGGTGGCGTTCACCTCACAGAGGCGTATCCTCACGCTGTTTGAAGTCGCCACGGGAGCCGAGCTCGAGAACCGATTCGGTCTTGTGTCTGACTATGAGACCCACATCTTCATCAAGGGCATGAAGTTTGCATCCGCGGACGGTATCTACAGCACAGGCTTCGTGATCGCCAACAAAAAGTATCTTCTACAGACGAGCGACTACTGGTCGATCGTGCTGATGAAGCTGCTGCGTCGTCGGTTCCGGAACATCTACGTGTACGAAGTCAATGGCAGCACCGTGCAACAAACGGCTCGACTGGTGTATCCGCACACACTCACGATGCAGGATCTCACGAATCTCAACGTGAGTGTGCTATCCTGATCCTGCCGTGCAAGCCACATATATCTTCTCTCACTACGTACGAGAACACGCCACAGTCGAAACCAAAAGACCACAATAGACTCGAATATACTTAGCTCAGCGAGCTGCCTTGGAGGGGAAGGAAGGACTGTCATGTCCTGACGTTGCCTGCAGCCCGTGACTTGCGCCATTGTGCGACTGGAGGAGTGTGGTCCTACCAGCCACAAACGCCAGCTAGATGGGGACAACTTCACCCATGTCGGTCGCCATGAAGATGACAACGCCAGCGCCAGCGCCTGATCTCGGGAGCCAGCAAGAAGTACGTGGTGGGCCCGCTGAAACTCGAAACCGGTATCAGCGGCGCGCACCATGCGCACGCGTTGCCGCCTAAACATTTTCTCCACTTCGTGCACCGCTTGCTGGTCTTCGGTCTCTCGCTGGTGTACGTATTGCTCGCGTTCAGCACCTCCTACTCGGCGATGCATCTGCTGCGTGGCTTTGATATTCCATCGAACGAGCCGCTGGACGACTACCTGCCACTGGTCAGCGGCTTTCTCGGCAACAAAACCATCCGTGAAGGCCCCCTCGTCGTCGGCTTCCTCCGTAACTCGACGGCTCCAGTCTCGAGCACCATTTTCCTAAACGATTCGGCCACTGCGTCATTCACAGCGTGCCCTCGGCACACACCCACACGAGCCAAGACGTTCAATGACGTCTTCATGCGGTCGCTTTACACAGCGATCACAGAGGGAGCCGGCTACAATATCACGGCAATAGCATCAACGCAGACGGAGCTCATCGCACCAATCGTCGACTGCCAAGCGACAGCAGTCGAGTACGACTTGAGCAGCGCCAAGTTCTTCTTCCTCGTGCGGGAGCGAGCCAACCCCGACACTGTGAGCGTGCTTGTTGTGTACCTGTCCAATCAACAGTACAAAATCCTGAGCCAGGCGGAGAATGGAGCCGCGGCCGTGGCCTCCCTGCAGCTCATCGACGATATGCGAGCAACCGACGTAGACAAACGCGTCCGCTACATTGTCCCACTCGGCTACCCGTTTGTAAAGCTCTCCTTCCGTGCGTACACCCCACTGAGGAAGACCACAGACGGACTGAGACTTTTGCAGTCGATCCCGAAACCAGGGGCACGCGAATCAGTCCACACACTTCAAACGGCGTGTCGAGAAGGCTACTTCCTCAAGGCCGAAAGCGAGCAATCGAACCTATTCCACTACGACTGGGTGATCGAGTCGGACGCCTTGCTTGCAGTTAGTCGCTGGCGATGGGTCGGCAAGTCAGTGCTCCACGACTCGTGGGCCTGGGTTCACGGCGTCCAGTTCTTCATTGGCATAAGTTTGCTGTCCAACTTGGTGATTCTGTGCATCACAACGGCTCGCAACTTTACCGAACGGACTCCGTGGATCGGTGACGCGTTCGTCTCGCTGTCGACGGCACAGTTCATCAACGGCGCGGCCGTGCTCGTGTCGTGGTACATCAACGAATTCTGGGCTCTTCGCGAGTGGTGCCTCAGTACGGCATTCCTCGTCGGTGGGCTCGGAGGGTACCAGCACATGGACGATGATGTACCCATGCGTGCCGGCTTGTTTACACTCTACCTCGCTCTGTGCGGCATGATCGGCCACCTCTTCCGCAAGCGGATCGATCCTCTCATCGCGGTCGTGGCGTTCCTCATCGGCTACGACGGGCGCGTGTCCATCCTGCAGAACTCTCGCCGTCCATTTACGCATTCATCAAGAATTTCGCCGCGGCATTTTACATGCAAAATGCGAGCGCTCGCCAGCCAGGCCAGGACAAGATCTCGCCCATGGGCTTCTGGACAACGCACTCGCTGGGCAAGGGCAACATCACCAACCTCGTGTACTGCTTACTGCCGCTGTGCTTGGCACTCGCACTGCCGATTTTGTACATCACCGTCCGCAAGGTGTACCGCTTCTTCTACCCAGACATTGTCCACGTATTGCAAACGTCGCAGGCCACCGCGACGTCCGAGAACGAGGAAGCCCTCGGTGCCCAGATGCGTGTGCTCACGAGGTTTGAGATCGCCACGGGAGCCAAGCTGGAGAACAGCTTCGGCGTCGTGACTGACTTTGAGCCGTGTCAGTTCATCAAGGGCACCAAGTGTATCTCGGCGGACGGCGTCTACAGCACCGGTTTCGTGATCGCCAACAAAAAGTATCTGCTGCAGACCAGCGACTACTGGTCCATCGTGCTAATGAAGCTGCTGCGTCGTCGGTTCCGGAACATCTACGTGTACGACGTGAAAGGAACGACTCTGGAGCAAACTGCTCGACTGGTGTACCCCAGCACGCTAACAGTGCAGGATCTCGTCCACATTAGCGTGGGCGTGCTTTCCTAGACCTTAGGGTAACATCAAATAGAAACGGCTTGGATGACTTGTGGTCGATTCGGAGATCGCGTCATCCGTCACTAGTGCAGAGCGCTGGAGAAGAGTTCGCCTTTGTCGGATCTAAATATGGCGATGAAGGTCACTTTTACTGAAGATTTTGTGGTTGTACATGGCATTCCCCGCCTTTCAAGCTCACGGACAACAGGGCGACTACGAAAGACGACAAGATGGGAGACGCCTTCACGTCCATCGATGAGCACCAAGGCAGCAAGGCTACCTTGCCGGTTCCAGGGCGTTCGCCTTCAGCGAGAGCAAACAAATACGCGGTTGCGAATCCAGCGCGTGGCAGTCAGGGCACGAAGAGACATGGCTTCGTGGGGGAGTCTCCAAGGAAGCTGTTGCACTTGGTGCACCGCTTTGCTGTCTTTCTCCTTGCACTCGGCAACGTGGCGATGTCGTTCGATGCATCCTACACGACCATCAAGCTTTTGCGCGGCCACAACAACGCGTGGTTGGACGCTTCCGACGACCACCTGCCACTCATCGAAGGGTTTCTGGGCACTTCGATTATCCGAGAGAGTCCGCTGGTCGTCGACTTGCTCAAGGACTCGACAGCACCCGTTTCCGGTGTTGTTTACCTGCACGACGAGCAGCTCGCATCTTTCACGCCGTGCAGCTCATTCACACCGTCACAAGCCAAGGTCTTTCACGAGTCTTTCACGCGCTCGCTGTTTGATGCGATCACCCGTGGAGCGAGCTACAACTTCACCGCACTGTCTCCGACGGAATTCGAACTGATCACCCCTGTGGTCGATTGCCAGGCGACGGCAGGTGCTGAAGATGACTTCACAAGCGGGAAATTCTTCTTCCTTGGGCGGCAGCGCTCCGTTCCCGACCATGT
Organism: Pythium coloratum; assembly: GCA_023337545.1. Taxonomy (NCBI): domain Eukaryota; phylum Oomycota; class Peronosporomycetes; order Pythiales; family Pythiaceae; genus Pythium; species Pythium coloratum. The sequence goes on along the minus strand of JAADXE010000485.1, from coordinate 14,469 downwards.
AAGCGTGCTGGTGGTGTACCTGTCGAATCAGCAGTACAAAATCACCAGCCAGGACGAAAATGGATCAGCCGCAGTCGCGACGTTGCAGCTCATCGATGACATGCGAGCTACGGACGTCGACAAGAGTGCCCAGTACGTCATATCGATTGGGTATCCGTACGTCAAGCCGGCGTTTCGCGTGTACACGCCTCTCAACATCAGCGATGACGGTCTCATGTATCTCCAGTTCGTTCGCACACCAGGACTGGTTGAGATGCCACACACCATCCAAACTGCTTGTCGGGAGGGCTTCTTCCTCAAGGCTGAGAGTGAACAGTCCAACATCCTCAACTATGTGTGGGATATCGAGTCTTCCGCGAGCTTGGCAGTGAGTCGCTGGCGATGGAGAGGCAAGCCCGTGCTCCACGACTCGTGGGCCTGGGTCCACGGCGTCCAGTTCTTCATCGGCATCGGGCTGATGTCAAGCTTGTTGATCCTGTGCGTTGCAACATTCCAGAAGTTCCGTGACGGGCGACCCTGGATTGGTGACGCGTTTGTTTCGCTGTCAACGTCTCAGTTCGTCTACGGGACGGCCGTCCTTGTGTCGTGGTACATCAATGAGTTCTGGTCGCTGCGTGAGTGGTCTTTTCAGACGCTTCAACAAGTTGCAGAGTATGACTCGCTTGTGATCTACGAAGGTCCGATGCGAGCCGACTTGATGATGATTTACCTGACGATCTGCGGCGCCATCGGCCAACTCTTTCGCGAACGAATCGATCCTCTGGTGGTGGCCCTTGGCTTCCACGTTGGATACGCCTACCGCGTCGCGTTCATTCAACTCTTCGAGTCGCTTCGAGAAAACGCGGAGACGTTTGCGGACGATCTATATCTACAAAACGTGAGCCCACACCAACCTGGCCAAGAGAAGATCTCACCGATGGGCTTCTGGACAACTCACGCCTTGGAAAGCAGTGACTACAATGTCATCTTCCAGGCGCTGGTACCTCTTTTCATGACGCTCGTGGTACCCGTGGCGTACATACTCGTCCGCAAAGTGCATCGCTTCTTCTATCCAGACAAAGTCCACGTCATGCGGTCGTCCACAGCAACTGCCGTCTCGACAAATGAACAAGTGTTTGTGGCGCAAAAGCGCGTACTTACGCTGTTTGAGATCGCAGTCGGTGCACAACTGGAGGACCGCTTCGGTGTCTTGTCGGATTTTGAGACCTGTGTGTTCATCAAGGGCACCAAGTTTGCGTCAGCCGATGGTATCTACAGCGCAGGCTTCATCATCGCCAACAAAAAATACCTGCTGCAGACGAATGACTACTGGTCCATCGTGCTGATGAAGATCCTGCGTCGTCGGTTCACCAACATCTACGTATACGAGGTGAGAGACAGAACGGTAGAGCAAACAGCTCGACTTGTATACCCACACACTCTAACGGTGCAAGATCTTGTCAATATTGGCGTCGGGAAACTGTCATGAGATCCTGACACTACAGAAAACATGCCAGAAAAACCAATACAACCACGCACCCTTCATTATATCCACCACAGCCTCTCACTTGAGGCCGTGTTTACTGTAACACGCCTTGCATCTGCAGCATTTTCTTGTACACCAACGCAAACAACGCGACAGCGAGCGCCACAGTGACGTAGTGGAGCACGGTGTCGATGTGGTCTGGGCCAGGCGTCACGGCCAATGGACCAGGCACTTGCTGAGCTGCGGTTGGCTCCTGAACAGGTCTCTGTGCTGGTTCAGCGACCGGGGTCTCAGGAGTTGGAACTGGTCCTTCCTCACGAGTCATCGCGATGGCTTCACCTATGATTGATGGAGGCGTGGCAGCTTCCGACGAGCTCGCAGGCGGCTTGGTCTCGTCATTTGCACTGATCTTTGAATCGCCCTGAGCTCCGTCGTTAACAGCACTGGCATCAGAGCCCTTGGCCGCATCACTGGAGGCAGCAGCGGCGGTGTTGTCCACGCTGTGCATGTGCAGCTGCGCGATCTGGTCCGCGTACTTCGAAGGCTGCTTCTCTCCACTGTCTCCCTTCAGCTCAGGCAGCAAGTCCGCGACTTTGCCGCACAGATCGCACTTAAAGTCGCACGACTATCCGACAAACAGCATTCCATTAGCCACTGATTGATCTTCGACCGCGTCCTTCTCAACATCAAACACGAGGTGTCTTACCAGCTTCGCGAGTCGTCGACGCTCTTGCGGCGGGTAGTCCAGAGCACCAATAGCGCCCTCGCCCTTGGTCGGCATGAAGCTGATCAGCGCTTCCAAGATCAGTCGAACTGACTCGCAAAGAAAACAATTAATTGTCAATACACAACTCAATCCAAAATCACAATTTCTCGCCACGTACTGCCCCATGCCGGCTGCCACTCCTCTGGATGGTACGCCGAGATACTCAAGCAGATCTTCTTCTTCACCTCGAAGCGTCCGTTGGGCTGTAGGAAACATTAGAGATCATTAGCCGCATAAAAAACTGGATTAATTGTCCCGAAAACACTCGCAATACCGTCAGCAGCATGATGTTTGGCGGCTTGAACGGGTAGTCGGACGGCAGCAGGATGCGTCCGTGGTAGATGCCGCCTTCAAACTCCGTGTCGCGTGGCCCACGCATCGTGAAGTGCCAGTCGAACATGTTGTCTTCGAGCGGCGCCGCGTAGTACTGGTCGCTTGGGTCTTTCATCATCTCGCGCACATCCTACAGACACATCCACGAAGCATGAGCTACATGGATCGACAGCGCAGGCCGCACACTACACGGCTACGTACGCCCTGGATGCGCTTGATCGCTGTGTTGCGCACTATCGACGCCATCGCGCAGTCGTGTCGATCGGATCCCTTCACTGAACGGCTTCTCAATGGAATGTCGTGGCACAGCAACGTGGCAGAACGACATCTCAGAAGAAGACTCAGATCTGATACTGAGTCGAAATTGGTTTTTTCTGACTTGGCTACATTTTGCATTCGCATTCCTGCACAACGGTGGGTCTATTATGGCTGCTGCGCAAGCAGCTCCTGCATGATCTCGTTGGCACGCTCCGGGTGGACACGACCATCGCACGACTTCATGACCTGGCCGATGAAAAAGCCGAAAAGCTGGGTCTTGCCGTTGCGGTAGGCCGTCAGATTCTTCTGGGTTTTCTGTACATTACACAATCAACATCAGTCCAAAGCCCACACAATTGAACTCGCAACACAGTGCCACGTACTGGGTCGTTGAGTACCGTGAGGCACAGCTCGCGGATCTTGACTTCGTCCTGGATCTGCTTCCAGTTGTTCTTCTCCACGATCGCGATCGCAGTCGTGGGCGCGTTTCCGTCGGCGGCCGCCTGCAGGTTCTCGTAGTACATGATCTCGAGCACGTCCTTGGCGATCTTGCCCGAGACCGTGCCGTTCACCATGAGATCGATCAGCTCGCCCATCGCCTGTGCACTAACGGGACTGCTTGGGATGTCGGTGTTAGTAGCCTTGAGGTAGCTGAACAGCTCGTTCAGAATCCAGTTCACGACGAGCTTGGATGGACGCGACGACTTGGTCGCGACTTCCTCAAAGAAAGCAGCAGCTCCAGCCTCGTTGACCAGCACGGAAGCCTCGTACGAAGTGAGTCCGTAGCTGGAAGAGAGACGGTCCTTGAGTGCATCCGGAAGCTCAGGAAGCTTCTTACGGATTGTGTCGATGACGTTAGGATCCACAATGAGCGGCGGAAGGTCTGGTTCAGGGAAGAAACGGTAATCCTTGGCGCCTTCCTTGGAACGCATACGTATCTATCATGACAAAACCGGTAAAGAAAATCAGTTTCGCTAGCTGGAGGCGTTGGCTTAATTGAGGAAGCTTACCGTCTCGCCCGTGACGGCATCAAACGACCGCGTCTCACGCTCGACCTGCACGCCCGTGTGCTCGATGAGCTCGATCTGTCGACGCGCTTCGTACTCCGCGGCTCGCATCATGTTGCGGATGCTGTTCATGTTCTTGACTTCCACACGCTCACCGAACGACGTGTCAACTTCGTCCTCAACCGCCGGACGGACGCTGACGTTCAAGTCGCATCGCATCGATCCTTCCTCCATGTTGCCGTCACACACTTCCAAGTGACGCAGCAGATGCTGCAGTTGCTTAATCACCTGGCCGGCTTCCACTGGACTACGGAGGTCTGGCTCCATCACGATCTCCATCAGCGCCGTGCCAGCGCGGTTCAAATCCACCAGCGTCGACTCCTTCTCCATCTCGTGGTTGCTCTTACCAGAGTCCTGTTCGATCTGGATACGCGCAATACGAACGTGGCGTGGGATGATATCCTACATACACAATATCATACAACTCGTATCAGCAATAAAGTCCTCAATCACTCGACACGGTCACTACCACACACCTCTGGGTTTACGGCCTTCTTCGCCTGCTGCTTTTCCTTCCACTTGCGCAGCGCTTCGTTCTTTTCCTTGCGGTTCTTGTACTTGCTGCCGTCAAACACCGAGTCGACATCATCGCCATCATCCTGTTCCGCCTCATTGACCACAGCCGCCGCCGGCAGATCAAACTGCAGCACGCCGTTCGTCGCGATAGGCGCGCGTTGCTGCGTGAGCTGGTAGCCGAGCGGCAAATCGCAGTAGAAGTAGTGCTTACGCTCAAAGATCGAGCGTGGATGCACGGTCGCGCCCACAGCGAGGCTCGTACGGATGGCCTGGTGTACACACTCGCGGTTCACGACGGGCAGCGTGCCGGGCAGCGCCGCGTCGAACAGAGACACGTTGCGGTTGGGCTGCGCGAGAGACGACAGGCTCGCGGGCGAGCCGCTCATGAGCTTGGACTGCGACAGCACCTGCGCGTGGACCTCGAGACCGATGCACACCTCCCAGAGCTTGCCGCTCTTGCTCTTGAGCAGCTGCCGCAGAGGAGAAGACGCCGTCGCCATGGTGCTCGAGTTCGGATGATTGATCTGCTCAAGTGACAAGCTCGTTTTGTGGTGAATTTGTCGGCTCAAAACGAAGGTATTTGATTGGCTGATATCATTTTGAAACGTCTCTGATTGGATGCCTCCGATTGCAAGACCAATAAATTGTCCTGAGCCATGAAAACAATAACATTGTGGATGAAGGCACCAACGCATCACCGAGTTCATCTTGGACGTGGCTAGATGCATGCTTGAAGTACACATTCAACGACCTGCAACGCAACGACCCCTATATTTGAGCGACTCAAAGGCTACTCACTGGTCGGAAAGGCGGCAGCTCACTCAGAGCGTCCAGGATGCGGCTCACAATCGCACCGGGGTCTTCCATCACAAGTGTGTGCGTCGTGTTTGGCACCGCCGGCGCAATGCGATACAAGTGCGGGAACTTGTTGACGAGTGGCTGCTTGAACTGAGGAAAAAACAGCACGGTCTTCTCTCCGTAGTTGAACGTGATGGGACACTTCACGCGTGCCATTTCTTCATCAGTCAGTCGGGCAGTCGGACCCGAGAACAACGACGCTTCGATGTGCGGGTGGCACGAGAGCACCCACTTGGCGTCTGGATCGAAGACGTTGTTTTCTGTGCTCGCCTTCACCACTGCGCCCTTGATGTAGCTCTTCAGCGACTCGGGATGCCACTTGGCAAAGTTGCGCGTGGACATGAGCTCAGCCTCGGCCTCCTCAAAAGAGTTCCTACCAGACCACATCGGTTGTCAGTAGCGATTCCATACATTCAATGGTATCATCATGTGGACTGAGAGCTTACCACTGGTGCTTGCGCTTGAGCGTCACCGTGACCAGAAAGTTGGGTGACTTGTCTCCGTGTCCATACTCTTCGACGTTGGTCATGGGCTCGAATAGAACGAGGCCGTCAAACATCCCGGGGTTGGCCGCCTCTGCTGCCCACATCGAGGCAGCACCCATAGAGTGGGCAATGCCAATCAGAGGTGCCCTCTCGCCGCAGGCGTCCTCTTGAGCTCGCAGTGCGCGCACTTGCGTTTCCACTTCCGCTGGTCCCCATCGCGCCCAGTGCATCGCAGGATGAGATACACGAGGCCGTTTTGGATCGTCAAGTTGCAGCGTAGCAGGATGGGAGACGTCGCGATGGCTTCCGTGGTACGGGAAGTCGAAGCTCACAATCTTGGGCGAGTGCTTCTGGATCAGAGACGTTCGCTGGAGCCGCGTGATGACTGGCGCCCATACATTCTGGTTGAACCCAGCGCCATGGGCGAAGAGCAGCGTCGCCGCACGCTTGGTGGGGGCAGGCGCCATGACCGATTCAGAGAGAATGCACCAATGCACGACTGGTGTCGCCGTCCATCGCAATCATCATGCCGTCTGTCCGACCCCAGGTGAAGCTGTCGGATGAGCAAAGCCATTTGTGTTTAAAACAGCAAAGTGTTTACTCAGAGTGGTGTGGTGTTTCACTGCTTGTTTAAAACACTTTGTGTGTTGGCTACGGTTCCTAACAAGGAGGGTAGCCATCTGTGTTGATGGACGATTTCAAAGACGACTCGCTGGTCGGAAAGGCGGCAGCTCACTCAGAGCGTCCAGGATGCGGCTCGCGACCGTGTCGGGGTCTTCCATCACAAGCGTGTGCATGGTGTTTGGCACCGCCGGTGCAATGCGGTACAAATGCGGATATTTGTCCACGAGTGGCTGCTTGAACTGAGGAAAAAACAGCACGGTCTTCTCTCCGTAGTTGAACGTGATGGGACACTTCACGCGTGCCATTTCCTCGTCAGTCAAGCGAACAGTAGCGCCTGAGTAGAACGACGCTTCGATGTGCGGGTGGCACGACAGCACCCACTTGGCGTCTGGATCGAAGACGTTGTTTTCTGTGCTCGCCTTCACCACTGCGCCCTTGATGTAGCTCTTCAGCGACTCGGGATGCCATTTGGCAAAGTTACGCATTCCCCGGAACTCTGCCTCCGCTTGCTCAAACGAGTCCCTACAAGAAGAGGCACACTAGGTCAGCACGTTGCAACCATACATGCTATAGAAATGGGCGTTGTGCAAGTACCAGCTCGCCTTGCGCTTCAGTGTGACGGACACGAGAAAGTTGGACGATTTGTCGCCGTGGCCGTACTCCTCCACATTGGCCATCGGTTCGAACAGAATGAGACCGTCGAATGTTCCCGGATTGGCAGCTTCAGCAGCCCACATCGCTGCGGCGCCCATGGAATGAGCGATGCCAATCAGAGGCGTCCTCTCGCCTGCGTCGTCTTGAGCTCGTAGTGCACGCACTTGATTCTCCACTTCCGTCTTCGTCCACTGCGCGAAATGCATCGCTGGATGCGAGACCCGCGGCGCTTCCGGGTTGTCGAGATGCAGCGTGGCAGGATGAGAGATGTCGCGGTTCGACCCATGGTACGTGAAGTCAAACGCCACCATCTTGGACGGCGTCTGCTGGATCAGGGGCGATTGTTGAAGCCGCGTGATGATCGGCGTCCACACATTCTGATTGAAGCCAGCACCATGGGCGAAGAGCAGCGTCACGGCGCGCTTGGCTGGGGCACGCGCCATTTCTGTTGTTGATACAAAGCGACAATGGAGCAACTGAGGTGTTTGCACGCTGCGACAGCGTGCGTACGACTGTCCGCTTCACCGCCGACGCCCGAAGAAGACGACGGGTGAGACAGTGCACCGGTACAAACCCAACAGCTCGGCAGTTCGTAACAAAATGTAGCCATTCGCTTCGTGTTTCGTCCTGCATTTCCGTCTCTCCATTCGAATCTACAGCTTACTTGGTTGCATCACCGCCGGCAGCTCACTCAAAGACTCGACGATGCGGCTCGCGACAGTATCCGGGTCCTCCATCACAAGCGTGTGTGTCGTGTTAGGAACGACTGCCGCCATGCGATACAAGTGCGGGTATTTCTGTGCGAGATACTGCTTGGACACGGGCGAATACATTTGCGAACTGTCTCCGTACACGATAGTGATCGGGCATTTGACGCCCGCCAACTCCTCCTCAGTGAGCGTGGGCGAGTCAACGCAGAAGCCCGACGCCTCGATGAGAGGATGACACGCCAGCACGTACTTGCCGTCAGGATCGAGTACATTATTCTCGGGTCTCGCCTTCACGACCGCACCCTTGATGAAGTGCTTGAGTGACTCTGGGTGTCACTTGGCAAACTGGCGCATCGCCATGATCTCCCTTTCGGCTTCTTCGAAAGTTTCCCTGGCAGAATACAGACGTAGTGTGACATTAGATATCTACGTCAACCCGCGAATCCTTCACCAATTGGCCTTGCGCTTGAGCGTGACTGCAACGAAAAAATTGACCGATGTCTCGCCGCCTCCATATTGTTGTTCGATGTTGAGCATCGGTTCAAAGAGGACCAGACCGTCAAACGTGCCTGGATTGGCAGCCTCAGCAGCCCACAGTGCTGCCCCACCCATGGAGTGGCCGATCCCAATCAGCGGTGTCTTCTTCTTGCCGTTGTCCTGAGCTCGCAGGAGCCGCACTTGCCGCTGTACAGCCTCCTTCGACCACTTGCCCCAGTGCATCGCCGGGTGGGACACCCGCGGAGCCTGAGGATTCTCCAGATGCACGATCGCTGGTTGTGAGACGTCGCGGTTCGAGCCATGGTACGGGAAGTCAAAGCTCTTTTCTGTTAATTAGTATTGTCTTGATCAACGAGGGAGCGGTCAACATTCCTAGCACGGTACTTCGAAGTAGAGTACTTCACGTCGCTTCGCTAGAGCATGAGGATCTATACTACATCCAGGAACCTACAGACGGCTTTCCGTCGCGAATGGTGGCAGTTGGCCCAAACTCTCGAGAATGCGGCTCACTATCGTATCGGGTTCCTCCATGACCAGTGCGTGGGTTGTGTTTGGCACTGGCGCCGCGAATCGATAGAGGTGAGGATACTTGTCGACCAGCGGCTGCTTGTACTGTGGGAGGAAGAGCATCGACTTGCCGCCGTAGACAAACGTGATCGGGCACTTGACTCCTGCCAGCTGCTCTTCGCTCAAGCGCAGCGTTGAGCCCGAATACAGTGCCGCTTCGATGTGCGGGTGGCACGACAGCACCCACTTGGCATCTGGGTCAATCGCGTTGTTTTCAGGCTTCGCCTTGACGACCGCGCCCTTGATGTAGCTCGTCAAAGACTCGCGATTCCATCGTGCAAAGTTGCGGGTGGACAGGAGGTCGGCCTCGGCTTCTTTAAAAGAGTCCCTGCAACGAATCATAATGCAGTCAGCACCAAAGGAAACCTATACCGGTACAACTATAGCATGCGCGTACCATTTTGTCGTGCGCTTGAGCGTAATCGAGACGAGGAAAGTTACGGCTTGATCGACCAAGCCAGGGGCGTACTCTTCGAGGTTCACCATCGGCTCAAACAAAATCAACCCGTCAAACGTCCCGGGGTTCTCGGCTTCCGCTGCCCACAACGCGACAGCTCCCATCGAGTGACCAACACCAATGACTGGAGCGCGCTTTCCTTCAACGTCGTTCTCTCGTAGAAGCCCGACTTGCCTCTGCACTTCTGCTTTGGCCCACTTGGTGTAGTCCATCGCCACGTGGGAGACTCGCGGCATTTGTAGGTTGTCGAGGTGGAACGTCGCGGCCTGCGAGACGTCACGCTTGCTGCCGTGGTACGGGAAGTCGAAGCTCACCATCGTAGGCGCCGCCTTTTTGACCAGAGGCGACTGCTGCAGCCGCGAGATGATCGGATTCCATACTTCCTTGCAGAAGCCGCCGCCGTGGCAGAAGAGCAGCGTCGCGGCGCGCGAGGCAGGCGCGGAGACCATGGCAAAAGCGGTCACACAACGACGACGAAAATGTCCTTGTGAGGGTCACGCTCGCGCCGTCGAGATCGCTGATCTGATCGACGTGAGGAGCTCCAGCTCATGGGACCGCCAGACTTTGGCATGCTTGGGTGTGTGGCGTAATCGACGTGCGTAATCAGTAAGCAATCTAAACCCGTCTCTGCACGAAACAAACACAGGCGAATCTTTGTCTAACTTCAAGTTGAGTTCTTAACATCGTCGGCTGGTCTCAGATGGCTACACTTTGTCAGTGGAAAAAGGCGGCAGTTCACTGAGAGCATCGAGAATGCGGCTCGCGATAGTGTCGGGGTCTTCCATCACAAGCGCATGAGTCGTGTCTGGTACAGCAGGTGCCATGCGATACAGATGCGGGTACTTGTCCACGAGTGGCTGCTTGAACTGCGGGTAAAACAGCATGGTCTTCTCGCCGTAGTTGAACGTGATCGGACACTTGACCCCTGCCATCTCCTCCTCACTCAAGCGCGCCATGGGCCCGCAGTAGAGAGACGACTCGATGTAAGGGTGACACGAGAGCACCCACTTGGCGTCTGGATCCAGCACGTTGTCCTGCGGACTCGCCTTCACCACTGCGCCTTTGACGTAGCTCTTCAGCGACTCGCGGTGCCACTTCGCGAAGTTGCGCGTCGAGAGAATGTCGGCCTCGGCTTCCTCAAACGTATTCCTATTGATCCAACCAGTTAAGCAAGTGGTTAGATACTAGTATCATTAACCAACCTCTGCAACGAGATGTACTCACCAGGTCGCCTTGCGCTTGAGCGTGATGGAGACCAGGAATGAAATGGATCCATCGGTGGGTCCGTATTTCTCCACGTTGATCATCGGCTCGAACAGGATCAATCCATCAAACGTTCCAGGGTTCTCTGCTTCCGCAGACCACAACGCCGCTCCTCCCATCGAGTGGCCGATGCCAATCAGCGGTGTCTTCTCCTTGCCGTTGTCCTGCTCTCGCAGGAGCTGCACTTGCCGCTGCACTTCTTCCTTCGACCACTTGGCCCAGTACATTGCTGGATGGGACACACGCGGCGATTGCGAGTTCTCCAGATGCAGCGTCGCTGGTTGTGATACGTTGCGCTTTGAGCCATGGTACGGGAAGTCAAAGCTCACCATGTTTGGCGCTGCCTTCTGGATCAGAGGCGACTGCTGCAGTCTTGTCATGATCGGCGTCCACACGTCCTTGCAGAAACCACCTCCATGGCAGAAGAGCAGCGTCGCTGATCGTGCGGCGGATACGGACACCATTGCCGAATTAAACCGCCTGTCGATAGCTCAGTTTGACAAATGGCGGGGATTGTGCACGCCCGTTCGGACATCACCGTCGTCTTCCGACGAAGAGTTTGACGTGAGCCACACGAAAAAAAGTCGTCGGCGAGCTGGTTAGCAATCGCTCCCCACTCCGGCGAGTCGAATGACAACAGCACCAACGCCAAGATCGATCAGGTGCAACGACCAGGGCAAGTGGCATAGGGGCGCGTTTGGCGGTCGTTTCTGTGATGATCGGGTAGCATTTCGGAGGCGCCACACCAATGCAACCAGTACCACTACGCCGGCTTCAGCTTCAACAGAGAAATGTGAGCAGTTCTGAGTCGCATCAACACAAGCATTGGAAGATCAGCAAGCTTATGTCGTTGAGCTAAGCCACTGGGCTGTGCATCCTTGGCAATCTACAGGCGACTGCCCGGTGAAAACATCGGAAATTCGCTCAAACTGTCGAGAATGCGGCTCACGACGGTATCAGGGTCTTCCATGACGAGGGCGTGTGTGGTGTTTGGCACAGCCGCCGCAACCCGATACAGATGAGGGTACTCGTCCGCCAGACGCTGCTTGTACTGAGGGAGGAATATCACCGACTTGCTTCCGTACACGAACGTGATCGGGCACTTGACGCCTGCCATTTCTTCTTCGCTCAATCGAAGCGATTCGCCAGAGTACACCGCTGCTTCGATGTGCGGGTGGCACGACAGCACCCACTTGGCATCAGGATCAATCACGTTGTTTTCAGGACTTGCCTTGACAACAGTCCCCTTAATGTAGCTCTTCAGCGAGTCGCGATCCCATCTCGCGAAGTTGCGCGTGGATAGAAGGTCGGCCTCGGCTTCTTCAAAAGAGTCCCTGCAAAAGCAAACCATCAGGCAACGAAGAGCATCGAGGTGTATCTGCTACTGAACAAGACACGTACCACTTCGCCGTCCGCTTGAGCGTAATCGACACAAGGAAAGTCGTGGCTTGGTCAACACCAGGCGGATATTCTTCGAGGTTCACCATGGGCTCAAACAAAATCAACCCGTCAAACATTCCGGGGTTCTCGGTTTCCGCAGCCCACAACGCCACAGCTCCCATCGAATGGCCGACGCCAATCACCGGAGATCGCTTTCCGTTAACGTCCTGGGCTCGTAGAAGATCGACTTGCCGTTGCACTTCTTCTTTCGCCCACTTGGGGTAGTCCACCGCTGGATGCGAGACTCGTGGCACTTGTGGGTTTTCCAAATGGATCGTCGCGGCCTGCGAGACGTCACGCTTGCTGCCGTGGTACGGGAAGTCGAAGCTCACCATTGTAGGCGCCACCCTCTTGACTAGAGGCGACTGCTGCAGCCGCGAGATGATCGGGTCCCATACTTCCTTACAGAAACCGCCGCCGTGGCAGAAGAGCAGCGTCGCAGGACGAGGAGCAGGAGGGGATACCATGGTGGAAAGAGCAGCGAAGAACGCTATGCACGAATGACGCAAATGTCCAAGTGACGCTCACACTCGGGCCGTTGAGATCGCTTGGCATCGGCTGCGGCATTGGCAGCCACCATGTTTGTGCGGGTAATCACTTCAGCTCGGTTTATGAGGATCAAAAGACTTGTCTCGTATGTCCATCGTGCAGCCTACATCCACGAAGATGCGATGTGAACACCTTCAGATTGGTGGGTTGCAACGAAATTGGTGGCTTCTTTGGTTTACGCTCAGTACTGCACGTCAGCCGAGCACAAGTTGAAGGGCGAGGCACCCCAGTCAGGATTAAGGTCAAGCTGAGTTTCACATTGACTTCGCGTCCATGAGCTACTTACTATCTCTATAGCAGTTCGTATCTGGTGTTTATTCGAAATAGCGAACGGATCCGTTGTCGTCGAGCCACTCGCGGATGATCTTGCTGCGGATCAGCAACACGCCTGGATTCGTCGGGTGCGGCATCGGACGGATGAGTGGGCGGAACGACCGGAGGAGGAGATGCGAGACCTCGGCCGGCACCACTGGCTGCAGGAACTGTTTACTGCGCTTGCCGACGCCCGTGATGATCCGCATATCGTCGACCTTACGCACTGGCGCGTTGATTCGGATCTGCTGGAACGCGTACACGACAGCACACTTGGCGAGACCCGTAGAGAACGAGTGCAAGTCGACCTCGTAGCCATTCTGGCGCAGCCACGGCGTGCTGATGACGTTGTTGTCGATCATGCGCTGGAAGATGCGCTGGGCTTCTTTACGGTAGCCGTTCTCTTCAAGCACATCAATCAAACTCGCGCTGTGGCCAAACTGCTTGATCTCCACTCGCTCGAGACGCTGGAGAACGACCTGCGTGTCGCGCTCGATGTCGCGCTTCGACTGGCTCTCGTCACGCTTGTGGAGAGCACGAATCACGGCCGCACAACTCAGCGCGTTGATCGAGTGCTCTTTTGAGATGCCCTTGAGCTCACGGTCCTGCATCTCGTTGAAGAAACGGATGACCTGCTCCCACTCGCCACGCTTCTCAAACTCTAAAATGCACGTCGCGAAGGTGAAGTCGTCCGGTGGAAACTTCTCCGAGACCTTCATGCGATCAAAGATCTCCACAGCCTTGTACATGCGACCGTGGCGAAGCGCCGCGAGCACGAAGTTGTTGAACAGGATCGTCGCGCCGTTCGCGTTGATCCAGTCCTGGTCCATCTCGTGGTAGATGTCCATGACTCTACGGGTCTCACCGGCCTCCGTAAGCGCCTGGCACATGGCCGTCAGCGTCGCCACATCCACCGGCTCGGTACCAGCCTGAGCGTTGAGGAAGTCGACGGTCTTAAGCAGCACGTCCTTCTTCTTGGCCTTGGCGGCAGCGATCATGAGCACTCGGAAGACACGAATCGGCGGCTCGATCTTGAATTCGTGCATGAGCTGGATGGCACGACGAATGTTCTGCCAGTCGTGCTGCTCCTTGAGCACAGACAGCAGCGGATCAAAAAGCCGGGCGTCCACACTGGTGTGGGCCACCTCTTCCTTCGAAGCCGCGAGGAGAGTCTCCTTTAACTGGTCGAAGGCCGCATCCACACCACCCTTGCGCGCTTGGATCGCACACATCTGCGCTTGTGTGGCTGGCGACGTTGGGATTCCAGCGTTCTGCGCCTGGCGTACGACGTTCTGTGCCTCACGGTGGCGTCCATTGGCGACACACGCCTTGACGATCGAATACACATCGCCGGGTGCGTACTTGCCATTGTCTCCGTGGATGTGGATCGTGCGCTCGAACTCCTCGACAGCCGCGCGCCAATCCACAGCGTCACTTGAGCCTGGGCCAGTGTACACACTCGGCTTCCTCTCCGTGGAGATCTTCTTGTGAGCCGGTCGCTGTGGGCGTTCGTCTTGCTCGCCGCGTGGCTTACGTTGTTCCCACGGCTTCTGGCCATCTTCCCGTGTCTTACGCTGGTCCCACGGCTTCTCCTCGTCGCGTGGCTTACGCGGTTCCCATGGCGTCTGGTCTTCTCCGCGTGGCTTA